>JALBCR010000222.1:0-298124 GCA_030710515.1 Abscondita cerata
TCCGGTATTACTTCGTTCAGTTACGTATTACTATTTTCAGGCAAGGGTTTAGATACTTCTTCTTGTTCCCAGAACTGTTTAAGAGTGACTTCCAGAGAGGGACTTAACAACAACAAGGATGACCGGTCCACATTTGCGTGCTCAGCGGATACAGGACCAGTTAAGACGAAACCAAAAATTGTGTCGAATAGACTAGGTTCTCCCACAATTATAGGACATTTTTCAGGTCTTAAGATAAACGGATAAACATCAGCTCCTAACAGAACGTCAACATTAGAAGGTTCATAAAATTCTTCATCGGCTAAGCGAAAATTTAGGTAATGTTGTTTGAGATTAGGCAACGGAACGTTTGGTAGAGGTTGAGCAATAGCGGGCAGCACTACTGGACAAAACGGAATATTTGTGTCAGGCGCAAATCTAGAAGAAAGGACACATTTCACTGAGCCATAGGTTTTGAAGAATTTCTAGAAATTCCTACAATTTCAAACGGTACAGAAAATGGTTTTAGGCCCAGTTTTTGAACTAACGAGGAGGTTACGGCGGAAATCTGTGAACCAGAATCTAAAACTGCTCTAGCCACTTGATACTGATTCCAAGAATCTTTTAATAAGATTTTGCGGTACCTAACATAACAATTCGATGTTTAGGAGTAGGATCAGATACACTACACGATAATGAGTGGGTAGGTGTGACAGATATTGGTTGGTCGACGTTATCAATTTGTGTCGAAAGGGAATTTGACGGAATACTTGTTTGCTCAATAGGTGGATGCAGTAAACTATGGTGTTTATTGCTTTTACAATGCGAACATGTGTATTTGGATTTACACAAAGACCTTAAATGAGGTCCAAAGCAGTTAAAACACAGATGACTTCTTTTAAGTGTTTCGTATTTTGTACTCAAAGGTACGGTTTTGAATTTAGAACATAACGATAAGGTATGGCTAGCATCACAATACGGACAGGTTGGCATTTTTGAGAGTTGCGATTTTTAACAGTATTGGATACTTGATTGGTATTTAATTCTTGAGTTAAGAATGACATTCGAGGTTTTCTTGCAGAAGGTTGTGGTTCTTTTTCATTTGAACTATTAATCAATTCATTAGTTCTACATAAATCTGACACAAAACCAATCAAGTTTAAGTAAGTGGGGACAGAAACATTACTGAATTTATTTTCAAACGCTTTCCGTGTGGAACTATCAAGATTCTGAAGGCATAAATGTAAAAAAAGAAAGTCAGTTTGATCTGGCAACTCAAGTGCTTTAAAGGCATTAACCGAAGTGGAATGAATCTGCAAAAACTTTTGCAAGTTGGCGGAATTTTTTGGACAAGTTTTACCGAAATTCAAAATATAATCGATATACATTTGAGCCAACCTTCGTTTATTTTGATATCGTGTTTTTAAAGCAGTTAAGGCAAGTTGATAATTTTCTTCTGACAAATGGTAATCAGAGATGACTGCGGCAGCTTCTTCCTGAACTAAAGTTTTCAAATATTGAAATTTTTGGATAATACTAAGGGAAGAGTTTTTGTCTATCAATGATTCAAACAATCCGAAAAATGTGGGCCATTCAGAAATTTTGCCCTTGAAGGGTTTAATTTCCAACTCTGGCAAATTCAAACAAGAAGTGGCAGATAATTTTTCGCCAGTAGCTTTAGGAACTTCTCTCATAAGAGTTAAATACGGAGCTTTAGCACTGTAAATTAAATCGTCAAATGACGTTTGCGTTTTGTTAACTTCAATCATTAACGACGGATCATGTTCAGAATTAAATTCCAAAATAATATCTTGAATGTCCTCAAACTTTCTTCCAGTCGGTTTAACTTTTCAAATCGCGGTGTAAATGCGTGGACGTTATCTTTAGATAGTTTGAAGGAATAATCGAAAATGGATTGTACACTAGCATAAATTTTCTCGCGTTTAGCGATTAATTTATTTCTATTAATTACGGCAGGATCAGAATTGTCGGTGTTCGGCATTATTATTACAATTATTGAATATTAAATATTAATAATGAAAAGAAATTTAATCGTAGCGCATGCAAAGTCACAAAAGACTGATAAAACACACAACGCGCGATATCTCAAATTGTACGTGCAATGGAAAAATACAGTTTTCTCCGGCAAATTAATTACGATTACAATAAAATTACGGCATCTGGCTTGACAGGACCAAATTTAATGTTGGCAAAATGGACTGTATTAATTGTTGTTTGATTTATACGATTAACCCAACAGAAATAAATCTTACCTTAATGATTCGATGAATTACATAAATTCGCCGACTTTCACTTAGGCCTAAGATCTGGTCCTTGAATATTATATAGGTAGATGATTTTAATTGTTTCTTTAATGGGTTACTCGTACAGCACTTGTACACTTTTAACATGTAAGACATTTGGCATAAAAACTAAAACTTATCTTCCATTGCACGTACATACATAAATTTAATAATCGCACACAAACGAAAATTTCCCTAACAAACATATTATAATTTTGCACTTTTAAAACCTAAACCAAAAGTTTTGATAACAAACCAAAATGTACAAAATGTGAGTTCACATACTTGATAACGGAACACGGTAAGGCATTAACCGAGGCCAACATATTAGAAAACGCCAAAAAAATACTTTAGAGCCGCGGTGCACACAACATTTTTTAGGCGCTCGCTTTCTGTTTGTAAAAATAAATTATGAAAATAATAAAGGTTAATTGAAACATGTTTATTGCTCTATAAGAATGTCAATATCAATCTGTCACTTTTCCAAAATCGTGCGAATCGCTATTGTGATTTTAAGAAAGGGCCGTTTCCCAAATAAATATCTAAATTGTCTCTTTTAAGATGAGCGCTAAAAATATTTATTTATTGTCCGATTTTGACTAACTTTTTTTTAAATTGTAGAGCGTTTAAAACTACAGCTAGAATTGATAGATAGGATAGGAATCAGTAGTGGATTTGGATTGGATTTAGAGAGGAGTAATCTCCTCTAATTTGAGAAAACATTTCCGCCTTCTTGAGAGCGTGGCTTCACTTACAGTAAGAAGGTGAATCGTGGTCTCCTCGGACACGCAGCAAAATCTACATGTCGAGTTAGTTGTCACATCAATATTGGCAAGATCTCCAGCTGTTTCCTGTCAGGAAGCCCGTGAGAATTCTTAAGTGGTTTCTGCTGAGTGCTTCCCTGTACGCTTTACCTACTAGAGTTTTGGACTGCCCCAGTCTTGGTTTTCCAATGTTCTGAATTTTTCTTCAGTTCCTGAGCCTGGAGTACTTCACGTATTGTGTGCTTGCTAATACCACAGAAGGACTCTGGCCTTGAGAACCGCGTGACCGCCCCTTTCCTGTGTAGGTCATCCCCCAGAAACCCCAAAATGTCTTTGAGCTGATAACACAGCTGCTTAGCTTATTTATTTCCAATGCAGTGAGATCTAGAAAATATTTGGGTAAAAACCCAAGGAACTAACTTCATGAAATGATGGGTGGGTTTTATTGAGCGTATTTCTTCATCGGGGTTCAGGGAGAAGCTATCGTAAACAAATCCCAGGGGTTGCAACCTTATTCAGCCACATGCCTGTCTTGAACTCATCACTATTGGGGTTGTGACGAACCACATTCTCTTATAGGTCACCCTGGGTCGACGGATCTAAAGGAATAAATCTCGAAAATCAATTCTACTTTCGAGATCGGGTGGAGGAAGTAGAAAACTCGCCCACCCGGAGTTGGATAGCATGACATTTTAAATCTTACCATACATTTTAAAAGCCAGGAAACAAGACCACACCACCGCAATTGAAAAGCAGAGGATCGCAATAAACGGTAGTAGATGGGGGAGGCGTATGTCCGCATGCGGATGAGAGACTCTGAATAGAGAAAAAGACAATATTCTTCAATTGTACTATACGCACTCGTGTAGCATTAAAACAACTAATTTTCGCTCGCGAGTAATTTAGAATTTAGCATGGAACATAATGTTGAGACCTTCATATTCTTTAACTTTTCCAGAAAAAAATGGCATAACCAGCTTTTCGATTTGAATTCTGATATTTTCTGCAGTTTTACATTTTTCTAACTGTGTCCTTCGAAATGAGACAAGATCAACACTCAACTTAAAACACAATTAATTAAAATAAAATCTGTAGAAAAAATGCACGACTATAATATTTTTTTTTCGACTTTCCAACGTTAATAGGTCTATAACGACACCAATATCAGTATCGTTATAAAGTCACTGAAAGTCTATAACGATACTGTTCCGTACTTCAAGTTGGTATTTCAATGATTAATTCAAATTTAATGGACGCCAAATTTATCGTGGTGCCAACTTCGTAAAAAAATTACTAAATGTCAAAGTTTAAACATGGAGTTATTTTTATTATTTTTTTTAGATTTAAGATACAAAGTCGAAAAAATTGTGTATTACACACGTTACATAAGAGGCTATTATTGCACTCGTCCAATTAGAGTGCACTTCTCGTGCAATAATAGCCTTTCTTATCTAACTCGTATAATAATATACGAGGATATATTGAAAAATTCTTAGCCTACTATAGAACCAAACAAAATTTCAATGTCAAAATATTTTATTACTCAACATATTCTCTTCTTAATTGGATACATTTATTACAGCGAACCTGCAACGTCTCTAGACCTTTCAAAAAAAATTTTCTTCTTGCTCTACAAACCAGACCTCCACAGCTTCTATTACCTCCTTGTTGAAAGAAAATGTACGACCTTTTGTGATAGTCGGACGGAGCCAAATCGGGTGAATAAGGGGGGTGTTCTAGTAATTCAAACCCTAAATCACGAATTTTTTGCATGGCAACATGAGATTTGTGTGCAGGGGCGTTGTCTTGCAAAAACAAAACACCTTTGGATAGCTTTCCGCGTCTTTTCTCTTTAATATTTTCCCGTAGAGTGGTCAGTAATGTCGAATAGTAATCTCCAGTTATTGTTCTACCCTTATCCAAAAAATCAATCATGATTACTCCATGGCAATCCCAAAAAACTGAAGCAAGAACTTTTCCAGCAGATTTTTGGACACGAAACTTCTTAGGTCTTGGAGAACCAGAGTGTCGCCATTCCATCGATTGTTGCTTTGTTTCTGGATCGTAGAAACGTACCCAAGTCTCATCCTTAGTAACAATTCGGTTTAAGAAGTCTACATCGTTTTCAAATCCGTTTTAGCCCAATTCGACGGTCTGATAAAATCATGTCATGAACTGCATCGATATTTTCGGGGACTGACACAGAAACTGGCCTTCCCGATCGGTCATCATCTTCAATGGAAAATGTACCTCTTTTGATGCTTGTATTCCAATTTTGACGGTCGCATACGAAGGACATTGATCACCAAGGGTATTAAGCATATCTTCGTAAATCTGCTTACCTCTTAACCCTTTTAAATACAGGTACTTGATGATGGCTCGATACTCCAATTTTTCGATTTTCACAGTTTCGGTGGACATCTTTTTCATTTAATTTATTGCGTGACTCTGGTTTACTTTTTGACGTCAAACTTTACACTGACACTTCTAATAAGTTATTGTCCGTTGCTATGGTAACGCAATATTTTGTTTATGCAAGGAACTGGTCTAGGCTAACTAGATATCAATACATCCTCGTACTATTATAACTTCAATTATATAAAAAACTATGTTATTACCTACTTATTTCAGTAATAAGGTTGTTTTTAGAAATTCTGGGTCGAAATTTTCTTTAACATTACTGATTGAAATTTGCATTTTTTTGTTTTTATTTACGAGCCATTATGATTTAGTAAATTTTAGTCCAAGTTGTCTATGATTTTTGAACAGCTGACCATCTCTGTGTAGGTGAACGGCTGTCTGTTTAAAGAAACTGATGTATAGCTGTTTGTTATATAATTAGTCAACATCTTTCAACTGGTACTGTTTTAGTATCATAACCCCCAACTAAGTACTTGCGTACAAAAACATTTCTCTCTAACTAACAGATGATGACAGCTTAGCTGTTGAACACGTGTCCGAGTAAAGTTTTTGGTGTAGTTTTTGGTGTTTTTCTGTTGGTTAAATAGACGCAGCAGTTGGTGTTCCTTTCCTTTGGTTTATCTCTAAATTTAATATATATTTTTCAACATTCTCGCTTGACTATCACGTTTGACTATCAATCCGAATCTGCGATTTGGAAGCCTAAATTTCAAACACTTTGGAACAATGCGAACGATGTTTATGGATTGATGGTAGTGTGTCTGGTCATAAGAATTTTTGTTGTTTTTCAATGGCTTGGAAAAAAATATTACGCTTGTTGCAAAAATGTGTTGGCTTAGGTTTTCTTCTTTTACGAGAAACGTGTGAAGGAGTGGTTTTGAGATTTTCAAGGATATTTGTATTTGTACGTTGGTAAAGGAATTTGTTTTGATTTTTTGAGACAGTTTGCTAAATAACTTAAAAATACCTTTCGAACCACGCTGATAATTTGCCAAAACAATGTAGAAGAGCACAATTGTACACCGAGTTATAACTGTTTAAATAACAAACGTAATCATTGTAAAAGCAGCAAACAATATTCTAGGCACATGCTCTCCAGGATAGAGTTAAACCAATGATTTTTTTCTAGGGGTGAAGGCAAGATTATGGTTTATGGATTGACATTCTAACTTTCAAACACATGATTGACAGTTTGTTTGTTCCACTGCTGGATACAAATGCTGTCATAACTACTGCACTGTTAGGATTCTGATTAATCGTAACACTTGAACCAGGGAAAGAAGTATGGGAGGTAGAAGAAGATTGAAGACGATTAATGTTATCTATTGCTAATGTTACAAACACCTAAGAACACATTTATGAGAAGTAAACACAATCATCCATATGTTTGGTACACAACGCACTTATAACTGTGACTGACACTTCTTGCATCCGATTCGCAATTTATCTCTAATTTTCTTCTCTTTAGTAACAGGGTGAATCATTATACCTGCATATAGTGGGAGTGACGTTCTTCTCTCTAGAGAATGGCGTATATTTGTCTTCACCCCTAAGAAAATTTTAAAACTATATGTTTGAAGCTTTTACAATAATTTCATTTCATACTTAAATAGTTATAAAGGCAACTCGCTGTGCATTCGTGTTATGCTATATTGTTTTAGTCAATTTTTCGTAACTGTTTCTGATAAAATAAATGTCACATATATCCCGTTTGAAAGTTAATTTTTTGATGAAGAAAAAAGTATATGACACGTTTTCAGCTACATATAACGGATTCCCAATTATTCAGTAAACTGTGTAAAAAAACAAAAATCAAACATTTTAAAGGTTACAAATATTTCTGATATTGTAAAGCTAGATGTTGATGTCAAATATACCGCTGGAAGGCGCGGTTTCTTTTGAATAATAATCACTATTAATATAATTTAATATCAAAATACAAACCTTTCTTATATAGAAATGTAGAATCGCATCATAAAAATTTGGCGGACATATTGATTACGTCGAGAACAAAAAATATTTGGAGGAGGGAACATATAACTACTAAAGATAATATCACGAACAATCTAATTGGATATCGTTCAAATTGATAGTACGGCCGTATACATAACCTAAATCTCGATCGCAAGATCAATTGAAATACCACTTAAACGTATTCTTATTTAATTCTGGCGCAAAACAAACGTGCAGCAAACTTGTCGAAGGATCCTACGATTACATCAAGCTTTCGACCGAGTCGAAGTTACGCAGAGATGATAGGTCGTCATATCTTCCGGGTGCATTTCAATTTAACACGACATAAAAGAGGGAGACAGACTTTCTGGTATTAAGGATGATAACTTGGTCAACCTGGTGTCGGGATCAAAATCTACTTAAATTTACTAGCAGCAGCTTAACTATCCGTATGTCGGAAAATTTATTCGGAATAAGATGTTTAAAAACCACTGGTTTTACTTTTTTTGGCGATTGGTAGACCGGTTTGATTGTAAGACCATCTTCGAAAGAACTTGATTTGTTTCTTGGTGCATGTTACAATACTGAATACCGTTAGTATTATATTATAATAGGTGTAGTAAAAAGAAATTCATTATTTTTCCAATAGATGGTTTTAGTTGTTTGTACCTCGCGTTGTTCGATCGGGTTCCACCAGATGGCGTTTGGAAAGATGAGATTTTGTACTAAAAAACCTTTTTGACGGTTTTGTGATTAGTTGACTCAGTTTTGTTTGAATGCAAGTCGAAGATTGACACTAGCAAAGAGAAAATTCGCTATATTTTAGAGTTTTTTCTGATAAAGGCGAAAGCGCAAGCCACGTGGCTGAAAATGTGAACAGTGTTTATGGTCCTGATACTCTAACAGCCAATTACGAGATACTTTGGTTTCAGTTCCGATAATTTTCATGTCAACGATGTACTACGCACTGGAAGGCCAATTGCCGAAAATATCGATAAAATATGGACGTTCTCGAGACCGACTGTCATGTAAGCACTGTTTCGATTGCCCAAGAGCTAAAGATTGCACAAAAAACCGTTTGGAACCATTTCATTTCTTTGGCAATAGAAAAGGAATTGTGTTCCAACAGGATAACGCCAGACCACACACATTGATAGTGACTTGCCAAAAACTCAAAAAGCTTGGTTGGGAGGGTCTAATGCATCTAAGTTATAATCCGGACCTGGCACCAAGTGATTACCGTCTGTTCCTGTCCATGGCAAACAATTTTGCTGATGAAAAATTTGGTTCAAGAGAGGCTTGTGAAAATCGATTGTCTCAATTTTTTTGCCAATAGGAACGAGGGGCTTCTATGAAAGAGGCGCATACTTGACCTAAATCTAGTCATTCTAACTATGGTAATGAAAGCCTTCAATTTCAAGCAAAAATAATGAATTTCTTTCTACTGTAATAATAGGTGTATTAATATTTATAATTGAAATAAGTAAGTACAGGCCTGACTTTATAGGGTGGCCAGAACTCTGGTTGCGCACTGGCATATTGAAGCCACAATGAAGCGCCATGAACTTTAAATTTAAACAGTGGCGGAGACCATTTTCTAGTATAGCTAGAAGTTTTTTGAATATACACTTTGAACTTTGATATCCCCGCTACAAATATTTTCTAAAATAGAGCAGGCAAAGAACGCGCTTTACGCGTCTAAACCACTGAAGCCACTGAATGTTTGAGAACACACGCAGCATGGCCGATCGTACTTTTGGCATGCCCCGGCTCTCGCCACCGTATAGCGCGAGACTTATATCACAGAAAAACATTCTGTGCCTGTAACTATATGTTGCTCGCCTTCACCACTTGTAAGGACGTTGCGGGTCGAAGTTGTTACATATTTGCGATTAAGATCATTTTTAACACATACATATTTCTTGTCCTAAGTCAATTCTAGTTAGTTACTTGTTCGTTTGCTTTAAAATTTTGATTGCTGAGCGTAATCCGACAGTCGTTGTTTTATGATTTAAACTTTTTCCTGGGCCTTAAACCATGTCGAAAATTTAAGTAGTTTGGAAAAGCTTCGTCTACTAGTTCAATGAATTTTATCAATGTAAAGACTTAAATACGCTTATATATCTCTTTTCAATTTCTTATGATAGTAGATGAAACGTTATCAATCACGGTTAAAATTTCGACCAGATCAATGACAATGACTGCGAAAGTTTCAAGTTCTTACAAACTTGTTTTTTTTCCTTACTTTTTTATTGATTGTTGTAAATTCATATTGATTAATTCGAAGAAATATGAAATAAAAAATGATATGTTAATTATAAACAAATACTACCTTTTATATCACTCTCGGTTCTCTAGACACTGAATAAAAATTTTTAGAACTCAACCCATTTGCAAGACACAATCGAAAATCTCGCATGCGAAATAAGTTCCATCAAATACCTATGTAACAGTAAAAATTGTTTATTAGTGTGTGATCAAATATTGGTATAAACAATGACAACTGATAAAATTATATAGTGGTTACCGTATCGCTTATTAACTTATACATATTTTGATTAGAATCGCGATTGTTTTAAATTCAAGAGGAAAAAACACAAACCCATCTAAATGTTTAGGGTGGAAACAAAGGGTGTATTCGTGCGTTTTTCCGCCACGATTTATGTTATGTAATTGAAACGTTGCTGTTTTGAATTTTTTTCCTTTTGGGTCAACGAGCATCAAATCGAACGGGAGCAATCACAATTATTTCGTTAGTCTTAGCAATTTTTTTTATTGGCAAACTCTGTTTGAATATTAATTGTTAAATTAGGTACATTAGTGTACCTTGTAACTTTTTAACACATAGAACTGCTAATATTGTTAAAATTTTTATACGAATTACAGTTTAAGGTGATTTAAGGTTAAACTGATTTGTTGGTTGCTCCTAATCAGTTTTGCAACTTTTGAATGTTGTCACTGTCTACGATGTTCCTGGTCAGAAATTTCTGTGGAGAATCTTTTCTGGAGAGTGAATAATAAATCAATAATCATTCTAAAGAGCAATTGTTTGTTTTGTAATGGGTTTGAGGTATAGTATAATGATTATATTCATTACAATGTGAAGATTGGGTAACTTTCATTTTTACTAAAATTTGCCTGATGTTAAATAGTTTTCTTTTTTAACAATAGCTTTGTAAATATTATTAGACATTCTGCAACCTATTGACCTTAATCTGATTTGGGTTTCGTTTTTTTTAAATACTAACTGTTATAAAAAGATGCGACCTTAGGGTGATCGTAATTTGTGACGGCGTGTGCTAGGGTCGTTCGGTGCAATTTAAAAAAAAAAACTGTATACACCTTATTTTATAAAGCTTTACTATTTTGAACGTAAAATAGCAATAAAAGTGAAGGTTACATGTATTTTCATTCAACAGTTGAACTTAATAAAAATTCAAAATCGAATTCTTTCTATATGTGAGTAATTTTGAATATAAATTGTTTCAGGCACCGATATGAAGAAGGAGACGATTGGGGTTGCGGAAATTGGATGGAATACACATTCGTCGTCATATTAGCGTGTGTATTACTACTTGGAAGTGCGGGTTTAACCATTTTCTGGGTTATGAACTATCGTGGAGGATTCGGATGGAGGGATAATGCCAATCCAGAAAAACAGTTTAATTTACATCCAGTTTTGATGGTCGCCGGTTTCATAACATTTAGCGGATTTTGTAAGTATCACAAAGTTTTCGGTTTGAGCGAATTAAATGAAAGATGCGCAAACGTTACCCAAATTTCCGTATCTGAATTAGAATTGGTTTTGGAAAAAGTGGGACAATTAGGTTTCACTTTAGTCGATGCATTGAAATTTCTAACAATTCTTACCCAAATTAATTGTTCTACCTACACATTTTGGCAGTGAGAAGAATATTAAATTATAAAAAAAGTAGTTCGTGTAGAAATTGCTTTTTATGTAAGTTATATATAAACTAAATGTTATATTTTAATAGATATATTTTATTATTATTAGGATTTATTGTTTTTTTAGAATTTTCAATTTGAAGTAAAAATTTATATTTATATCTTCCTCCAATTTTATTTTGAGAACAAAAATTTTCTTTTAGAAATTTTGCATAATTTTTAATATAAAGGAAGTAATTAACAAATTATTGTATACATTGTCTACATGATAAAATAATTAATCTAAATTTCGTGTGTTTAAAAATGTGTTATTTTCAGAAATGTAGGCTAATTTTCCATGTAGGAACTAATATGGTTTGAAATTTACTAAAGTCTATTTACGTTAAGGATAGGATGACGTCAAACTTAGTAATTTATTACTGCCCATATAACATTGAAAATTTTTTGTTACCATAATGTAAATTATAGTTACTTTACTTATGTTAAGTTGCAATATACTTAGAAGTGTAGCAAAAGCAAAGTTATATGCAAACATGACAATCTTGTAACAAACTGCTGCGTGACGTCATTCTATTGCTATCGTGAACCAACTATACATACTACTATTAAAATAATTTTTAAAAATCATCTTATGAATAAGAAAATGAGAAATATTAAGAAATTATGTAAACTGGAGATTTATGTATTTGTAAACCTTGCCCAAGTAATCGGTTGATTATCGGACAAAGTTTTAAGGCGATCACCCTCTTCTCAGCTTGATCTAGGGATAGATGGAATTCACCCTGTTGATCTACGCTTACCGAGGTAACTAACACGTCCACCGTGTCAAGTTCTACGGAAGGTAGTTAAGAATGACCAGACTTTTTGAGAATGATAATTTTATTAATAAATCGCAATGTTTATATACACTGAAATTGTGACGTAAATTATGAAAAATATGCATTATCTAGTAACCTACATGCTATTATTGCGTTTTGCTGAATCCGTTTGTATATTGCTTTTAAGCTTGTTTCACAACTATTACTAAATTACACTATTTGAAATAAGTAGTACGACAATAATTTTCGTATGTTTAAATTAACTTTAAACATTCTGCCCATTCTCTAGGTCAGAATAGGATTTGATGTTAAGGGGTTGAAGTTCGATTGCATCTGTAGTTGATGCTGCTGTCCCGTCCGATCTCGTTTGAGTTTGTCTCAGCCGTCTTTTCGACCGATACAGATGTAATCCCCGATGATTGCTGCAATTGTTAATAAAATTCCGGTAGTGATGCTACTGGTTGCTATTGAATGGTGTCGCAAAGATGCCCACGTTGACTCTTGCAAGTCGAGTTGAATTTTTCTTCTGCTTGTTGAATATTGTTTACTTCGTCAGATAGTTTAAATACCGGCTCGTGTGAAAGTTGGGTTGGTGAATAACGCTCCAACGTGTTATTAATGGGCATATACATGGCCTTGGAGTAGCTTGCTATGACTGGAATACTGTTCTTTTGATGAGCTGCCAATATGTTTTGCTTTGTCTGTATATAGCAGTCTTGAGTTATTTTAATGATTCCTGTTTGATTTATAGGGATATCTTGTCTATCTCCATTGCAAATGAGTGCTATTTTAGTAGGGGCTGAAGTAATAAATAGCCAAGTGTTGAGCATGTATAGCTGTTTCCATACTATTCCGTCGTTTATTTTTCCCTTTTGAACACTGCACTTAACCGGATCTGATCTTTGGTAAATTTCGTCAATGATGCAATTCGGACTTGTTTCAAGGTTTTTATCACTGCTGGAGAACAAATAAATTTGTTTTTTGATACAGTTATGCAGTTTTTGAATTCGTTGTCACTCATTGTGAAATATAATTGAGAGTTGTAGTCGATAGCAATTAGTTCCTTTGCGATGCTTAACGACCAAAAAGGATCCATTTTCTATTTTTACTGGAATTGGTGTGGCTTGGATTATATCGTAATCTGAGATGTCGATTATAAGAAATAATCCATAAACATGAAAGCAGTCTTCATCTTGTTCCATAGTGGCTTGCATTATGGGAGAGTTGAAAATTCGTAAGTTGTGTGTTAGCTTAGAGTTGGCTTGTTCAATGATGCTACTGATTTGAGTAGGTGATAAGATATCTATGAGCGACCCTTTGCCGTGGTGGATTCTTAACAGCCTTTTGTAATACTTGTTGACTTCAGATATAAAATTGGATGCGACTTGATAAATGTTGAGCATGTGAATGCTTATTTTGTTCTCATCTACGGTCTTGAACCATTTCTTCATCTCGTTGATGGCATCAATTCCTTCATTTAATCGCTCTCTAAAACGCTCCAGTTTGTTATTGATTTTAATTTCTGTTTTGTTGAATGATGCTAATGCGGACAGCATCAATTTTGCTTGTTGGTTTGAACTCTTGATTAACTTCTGCTGATTTTGTTCTAAGGAGTTGATGTTGGCGTAGACTTCATCGTTGACTCCAAAGATTGATGTTAATAAATCCCCTAGCAGGCCACGCTTGTGACGTTTTTGACTTACAAGTTGTATATCAGTTTGTATCCATTTAAATTCATCTTCTTGTTCTTGTAAATGGTGTGCCAACGCTTTGCACTGGGTTCCGTCTGACAATGATTTTGTTTCCTCACAAAATCTTGGAACTGCTTGTTTACTGCGAATACCTTAGTTGCATCTGTATACAGCCTGCCTTTTTCGAATTTTACTTGAGTTCGAAACGTTCCTCTTTCGATGTTAGCCCATCCTATGTGTTCAATATATAGCCCGGGTTGTGGATAGCGTATTTCATGCTCTGCCCGACTGTTATAAGGCATACATGTGAGGAATAGTAGAAGATAGATTATGGTATGTCCTATACGAAGATTCTTCTTGCTTTCTACTTGAATTGTGTTAGTATTGACCCTGAGTTCTTCTTTAGACATTTTAATTTGGCGATACATTTTCTCGATATCTGCTGTAAAGACAATGTAATGTTTTCTCCATCGTAGAAGAATATCTGCTAGATCTTGTTGAAGTCTTGGTCCAACTAACATAGTTTCGTTTAGACTGACATTTGTTGATGTTTTGCACGATGCAACGAATACTACTCTCAATTTTTTGTTCCGTTGTCGTCCTTAAACACTGGCTGATGAGGAATATAATATTTTGTTTCTTCGTCCTTATTTGTTACCTTCTTCATATGGTTCAGATTAATATATTCTTGTATAAAGGTATTGTATTCATTTCTCATCTGAGGATCCATGCTGAGTCTTTTTTCTAGTTGGAAAAGTCTAGCTATTGCTCGATTTCTCGAATTTCCAAGAGGTTTTGGTTCTGGTTTAAACGGAATTCTCACTGTATATGTTCCATCGCCATTTCTTTTTATTGTTTGTTTAAAGTGGTCCTCACACAATTGGTCATCTTGTGATAAGTGACGGTGTGTACTAGCCTCTTCGATTTCCCAAAATCTTGTTAATTGATTGTCTTCTTCAGCTCGATTGATTATGCTGAACACCTGAATTGGTTCTTGAGAAGTATGATGCAGGTTACCGGATAGTATCCATCCCAGCTCGGTTTGCTGTCCTAAAAGACCATTTTGGGATTTCCTAATTCCTTGCTTAATGATTTCTCCGAATTCTTGTGCTCCCATGATTGCGTCGATCGGTCCTGGTATGTCAAATGTAGGGTCAGCTAGTATGTAGTTTTGCCATTCTTTTATACTTTGGCCTGCGTTTTCGATTCTGCTTGATGGCATAGTTGATGTAAGTTTTGGTAATACAAGGAACTCAACGATTAATGAGTATGTTGTAGGGAAACGTGGTTGAATTGATGTAGATACTTTCCATAACGCCGATTTTGGTTCTCCCCCTAACCCAGTTATTTCAGCTTTAATTTTTGCTTTGGTAACCTTAGTCGTTGCGCTGCTTCTTCAGTTATCAACGCTGCTTGCGATCCTGGATCGATTAGTACTCGAAGGTATTCTTGCCCTCCAGAAACCGATCTTGCTTGGATTAAGGCTGTGGCCAACAAGGTTATGTTGTTCCGTTGATTTCCTACGTGGTTAATTGCTTTCGATATTTGTGCTGAACTACCTCGTTGGTTTGTTTTTGCAAGATGTGTTGGTCTGAAGGTAGTTGTTCTATTTGAATTGTATGTCCTCTGCTCCCTATGTAGTAGGGTATGATGTGGTTGGTTACAAATGTGACATCGGTTTGGACTGTAGCATTGTTGTTCTGATGAGTGGTTTAAGCAGTTGTAGCAAATTCGTTTAGTGTAGGTAAGCTGGCATCTTTCGCTGTTCGATAATGTTTTGAATTTTACGCATTGTGTTAGGGCATGATCTCGGTTGCAACATGGGCATTGAGTTCTGCTGCTCATTCGTTGATATTCGTTTGTTTGTTTGTTGTCTGTTTTGATTGTTTCTAAAGATTGGAATCTTCGTTCTAGAAATTTCATCAGATCTTGAAGACTTTGTACTTCATGAGGCTTCTCCAAAGTTTGTTCGTACAATTTGTTTGTTTCATTGTCCCATTTCCGGGTGATGATGCGGATTATTAATGGACCCCATGATTCCGTATCTATGTGAAGATTGTTAATCGCTTCTAGGCACTCGTTTGTTATGTCGTACAATTTTCTGAGTTCGTGTGATGATTCTTTTTGGACAGAAGGCATGTCTAAGATTTTATCGATTAATTTTGATATTAGTAATCTATCATTTTGGTAACGTCGCTTCAAGATGTTCCACGCAGTTGCATAATTCCCTTCAGTGATTTGGAGGTGCTGAATGATGGTGCTTGCATCTCCTCTAATGTGAGTTTTTAAATATTGCATCTTTTCAATGTCGGTTAGAGACGTATTATTATGTATGACCTTCAGAAATACATCATGGAAGGTGGGCCATTCTTCATAGCCGCCACTAAATGTTGGTAGTGTTATCTTGGGAAGCGCGATGTTCGGCCTGGCTTGCCGCTGGACTGCTTGTATTTTGTGCCCCAAAGTTTCTGTGGTGTTTTCGTACTTATCTTCAATGTCTCCAAAGGTATTTTCGGTAAAATATGCATCTTGATATCCATCTTCATTGTCCATAATCTCTTCATGTAATGTCTGTATAAGTTCCCAATCTCTAGTTATTTTCCTTTGTAAAAATTCATAGCGTTGACTGTCTTTGTTTTCCATAACTTCTTGGTTAATTTGGATCAATGTCTTATGCATGCTGTTTATTCTCCATTCTTGCTGCTTTAATCGTTTCAATTGGTTTTTGTTGGTTGTGGTGGCGAGTTGTATTTCTTCGGTGTTTGATTTTTCTTCGGGGTGAGATTCATCAGTTGATTTTGGGCACGTGTTTAAGTAGTTTACTGCTTCTTCATGAATCATCTTCATCTGCCGGAAGTAGTTGGTTGTGAAATAAGTGTGTTGTAACATTTTTGTTGATATAAGTTTGTCGTTGTTGTGTACTGCTGTTTCCCATAGTTTTTCTAGGTCCGACAAACGTTTTGAAATGTACGAAGGTGTCTTGCGTGATACGGAGTCCTTTTTATTATTTGAATGTAACCTTATAATTTCTTGTCCCAGAAGTTCTTGTTGCTTGGCTAGCGCGTTGATTTTTCTACATCCATGTTGATGTTGTTGTTGTTGGTGCTGTTGTTTGACCGGCGACTGATGTCCGGGTATGTTGTTGATGGCGTTGATTCGTTTTATTGTTGCTCGAAGGACCAATGTAAACCTTGCCCAAGTAATCGGTTGATTATCGGACAAAGTTTTAAGGCGATCACCCTCTTCTCAGCTTGATCTGGGGGTAGATGGAATTCACCCTGTTGATCTACGCTTACCGAGGTAACTAACACGTCCACCGTGTCAAGTTCTACGGAAGGTAGTTAAGAATGACCAGACTTTTTGAGAATGATGATTTTATTAATAAATCGCAATGTTTATATACACTGAAATTGTGACGTAAATTATGAAAAATATGCATTATCTAGTAACCTACATGCTATTATTGCGTTTTGCTGAATCCGTTTGTATATTGCTTTTAAGCTTGTTTCACAACTATTACTAAATTACACTATTTGAAATAAGTAGTACGACAATAATTTTCGTATGTTTAAATTAACTTTAAACAATCTTGTAACAAACTGCTGCGTGACGTCATTCTATTGCTATCGTGAACCAACTATACATACTACTATAAAATAATTTTAAAAAAATCATCTTATGAATAAGAAAATGAGAAATATTAAGAAATTATGTAAACTGGAGATTTATGTATTTGTTGTAAAAACGAAACAACAAAGTCACCTACATGTTGCTTTCAGAAGTTTAATTTTTTTATACAGGTAAATTTATATGGTTTGCATTTAGGAATTACATTTTAGAACATTTGTCTTCATTTAAAGCATTAATAAATTCCATTATACATTTAGGGACCAAAGCGTGGTACCCACGTTTATTCAATTGAAGTAAAATACAGTTTTCTTAAATTTAATTTTTTATTTACAAAAAATCCGCGATGATGTCTATTTGTTGAAATGCATAATAATAAGATACTATCAATGATACTACTTTGAAAACTCGAGACTTCTTTCTCCTGACGAGTGTCTAAGTTAGGAAACGAAACATATACCGTCTAGCGTCAAAACGTCATGTAGTACGTCAATATTCTTTAGAGTTTTTCTTTTTAATACCAATGTAAAATATGGAAGCTGATCAGTATTTTACAGACTCCATAATCAACAAGAACATGTTGTTCCCGAGAATCAGTACTTTGGTTTCCGCACTTGGTCATCTAGACTCTCCCGGACAATAAGAAAAAAATATATAAATAAATGTGATTAACATATTAAGTGCTTACGTTATCTGTTTGTGAAAGGTTATAGATCAATATAGCGAGAAACGTGAGGTCCAAATTAGCTGTAATCTGATTAACTGATTGGAAACAAGTTCGCAAGCCTACAAGATAATCGATGGGTGTCGATTGGTTAAGAAATCATCATCGAATCCACTAAATCTAGTTCTACGAATGCATTGTAGTAAACTCAGTTTTCACACAAAGAAACCAGCACATAAGATACATCCAGAATTTGTAAGCGACCCTTTATTTTATCTTATCACAATCAAAACAATCGATCTCTTCCATTTACATTAACTTCTATTGTCAATGGGATATACGTAACCGATTGATTCAATGACGATATGCATATAATGAAGCTGGCCATGGAAATGAAATGTCATCCGTCATGTTATTCAAATAAGCGTTGCAAACATTTTTAATTTCTGCTTCCAAAATGTCGCATACGATTGATCTTCGTCGATGTATTTACAATCTGGTTGGGTGAATGTCGAAACCAAAAATTGTCGACATTTATCGACAACTAAACATATGTAAATCAGTAATTTATCAGACAATACAAGAATGTGAAGAACTTACCAAATCCGGTCGCCCGCGAGTTTTGAATAAGAGAGTGAGAAAAGACTTTCAAGAGTTGGGATCTCACACCAAAAACTGATCAGGAGACTTAACGTTATAAAGACTACGTGTTTAGAACCCTATTATGGGATAATGTTGTCTTCCAGAAAAGGAGTAGAAAGCTCCGTAATCTACAGAGTATCAATTAGAGAGAATTCGCGCTTTGAGGCGAGTACATTTAGACAATAGGTTGACCGTCATGGACCATGAAAAATACTTCACTTTGTCCTACTCAGATGGTTTCTACACTAACGATTACGAAAATGTCCCTGATCGTGTGAAATTTAAAAGCAAATGATTTTGATGATCAGGTATGGTGTGCCATTTCTGAGACTGGCTTCATCTGCAGCCTTACATTGGCATTGTTCGGAGTGAAGCCTTCACTTTTTGAACACATATCATGCGAATGAGGAAATGCTTGATCTTGCTTCATGTCTGCGAAAATCACACGGGAGTGGTATCACAATATCAACTTTGTTCCGCGTGTACACAATCCCCCTAACGTACTTCAAGCTCACCCAATTAAAGAGTTTTAGTCAATATTGAATTGGAAAGTCTACAACAACGGATGGAAAGAAAAAATGAAGAACTATTACGAAGCTGTATATCCATAAAAATGAACGCTGAGGTCGTCCAAAGATGATGAAACTCGTCAAGGGTAAATCTAAAATAACCATCCGTTGTCGATTATTGAAATTTTGTTGTGTTATGAGTACAGTTAAGAGACATTTTTCAAAAATTTGACAAAAAATAAAACTATTTTTATAAGAGTGAGAGAGGCTCTGAATTTTTTCCCAAACCTTTGGGACCATACGTTAGTTCGCTCTTCAGTGGTGGCGTGAAATTATCATAATTCCTCAATTAAATGAATTGCGAAATGAACATGTCGGTTTTAATTTTGGAAACCGAAAGGAATTCCTCATAAATAGATATTATATAAATTCTACTGTTTGTGATACAGTCTTTCGGCTGTCAATGCCAAACGTGAATGTCAGAATAAATGTGTGGATTTTAAGAATAAAAACTGTCAATTTATAAACACAAGCAAAGACGACTACACTGCAGTTCATATTTGTTTGAGTAAAATCATACAGTTGACCATAAAATCTTGTATTGTACTCGACCATAATCTCGTTTTATGGTCTCGCTCCTTCGTCGTTCGTCCATAATTCTGTGGCTCGTCATAAAAACGTGTATTATGGACTTGTTACATAAATAGAGCTATTACTCTGCCTAATACTTTCACTGTGATTTTTCCAGCACTCGATACTCACATAATTATAATTTGGATCACAAATAATTTACAAAACCACAGCCATATCCGGGTTTGATGCCATATTTAAAGATTGTTCAATTCAAAATCATAAATGATCTCTACCAATACCTACATCACACTCCTACGAAATTTAGGTGGCTGAAAAATTTATAAAATCATCTTACCATAAACTATATCACATCGTTATCTAAAAACTTGAGAAGTCAATACAGAAATCAAATTTATGAAGCTTACGGTGTCTAAACATTAACTTATCGAGAAAAACTACCAATACCCTTTTACTTTATATTAAAATGAAAAATGAGATGAGAAACGCTTATTTATAATTACATGTCAAGAAAGATGTTAAAAACGAATTAAAATACCATAAAGTTTCCAGATTATTTCTAAAAACACACACCAATTACTTAAAAACAAAAAAAATATATTTTGCGTTTGATGTCGTGGCTTGCTATTTTTTTCCTTAATTGTTGGTATCTTCAGTTTGGATAATATGAAGTGCTTTATTTTGATTAATTATTATAATCGGATACTTAAGGACGGACAAATATGTTATTTTTTATTTTAGTTTTATTCTGAAGTAATAATGCTTAGCTACTTGGGTGTCTGCTTCTTTTGATATTATCTTTCCGATTAGAGTAACTGTGAAAATGTATCTTCTTTCGTTGTGTACGTAACGTGGACTCAATTATTTCCACTAACTTTGATGGACTATAGTTTTAACCAATCTTCCCGTTGGTGTGGGTGATTTCTTCAGTTTTTTGGGGACAACAATATTGCTATATAATTTACGGCCGATAATGCTGTTCTGTTGTACCACAGCTTCAATTGAGTGAAGTTAAGTTGTTTGCATTCGTGTCTGATTTGACACATCAGTAACGTTTACGTTGCTCCATGTTCCTTACGGAAACAAAATTAATGAAGAGGTATTATTTTTTTCAGAAGGGGCTTTAGGCATTTGAAAGGATCCAAATATACTATACCATGTTAGATCATTTGGTGCATATTTGATGTTGTTGATTTATTTTTTGCATTGCTACTCATACAAAAAAAAATTCCAAATTCCTCTTTTCATTTTGTTCAATTTCAACGTTCGGTCGAGAATCACTTAAACATATTAATCGACAGTTATTCTTTTTTTTTTTATTTAAGTGGAGGGAAAAATGAAAGTGCCTCTTACAAATGGGGTCTTAAGCTTAATCCCCCATTTGTAAGAGGCGAAATATAGGCACTACTCCTACAAAAGGCTGTTTGATTTTTATTACGCCTTCAGGCAGATCCTTAAATAAAAGAAGTAATAACTATCAATTAAATCACTAACTGGAGGAATCATATCCATATTATTATATTACTTTTTGTGCTAATTTTGATTACCCAACTTTGTTATTTTAAACGAGAATTATACTATACTCAGTATACTATTGGTGCGGAGTAATAAACCTGTCAGAATTATCGAATCTCCCGTATTGCAGTGGCGTAGGTATCTGATACGTTTGGAAAATCATATTTTTAGTAGGTAAATATATTATAATAGTAAAATCTACCTTGATATGAATTATTATGTGGTTATATGTTATTTATTTTATTTGTATAGTAGATCACATTACAAATTTTACTTCTTACGTATTATATACCATTATTTTTGTATCTTGGTATAATACCCACATCTATGGCTATGATTCTCGTTTCGTCAGTACCTGGGCTGATGGCAACGTGTTTACACAGATTAAACTATTGTTCTCAGACCTAGATGGGTCGATATGCTGCAAGAGCGGCACAATGATCGTATTTTGGTTAGAATTTATTGGTTTTACTTAACCGTAGAAGTACCGCTTTCACAAGAAAATAAAGAATTATTTCAAGCAATTATGATTTATTACTCCGCGCCAATAGTATACAGACTTTAGGCCATGAGATAATTAAACATGATTTTTTCAGCATTTCAAATATTTGGTTATTTAAGGATAATTGTATAATTAATTTACAATAATATTATTAAATTAGAAAAATTGAGCCAACCATAATAAAAAGCAAACGATTTTTTTCTAAAAGAAAAATTTGCTTCCTAAAAATCTACCATAAAAGTACAATTGTTTACTACTAATTTTTGTTATTGTAAGTCAAACATACACAAAGAAATATTTCTCAGTGAATCTTCTGAATATAAATAATATATTCTCACGTAACATTAACGTTTATTAATTATTATAACAACAACAAAAGAAACCAAATTTAACGTGTTCCCAAAAGTTTTGCTTTTAGAAATTTAAACTGGTTCTTTACTTTACTTTCAAACTGATCAAATATGTTTTTACTTTTATTTTTTGCCGAATATTCAAAAACATTAGGATGATTTACCAAAACTTGCGGAGTGAGAGTGGACGAAAGAGGGGGAATTGGAATAAACGAATAAAGATCATCATGTTAGATATGGTGATAAACAAAAAACACAACGGGGGTGTTTGAATCGTAACATTATTTTAAAAAATTGCAGCCGAAAAAGATTCCACTCTATGGTTTTGATGATAGAATGGAGTTTTGCGGCATTATTATGGTTAAAAGAAATTAAAATTTCAATTACCTAAATTTCTTTAAATTGGCACATAAACCGAACAAATTCAAACAAGTACAAAAATATTATGCTTGGTATTGGATGCTATAAACGGAAATTTGACTTTTTAGCAATATTTATTACTTTTCCATTAGAACATTGTTTCACAGCTTAGACGATTACTCCCGAATAATTATAACCAATTTATCAAAAAATATAGTTCCAACAAGATGAGCATCTTCCAAATTTTCGGCATGAGGTGGATGAATATCTCGATGGAAGTTTTTCTGGTAGATTATTTATTGGACGACATGGGTGTAGAATTCAATCACCGACTTTTCCTTTTGGGTATAAAATTCAGTATGCAATCAAATCAGCACATCATGTTAAATCATGAGTTTTTGGTTTAGAGTTTAACTCTAATGTTTGGATCTTATTATCTTAACAACTATTTGACCTAGAAAAAGAGGTTATGGTATTTGTGTGAAAAAACAGATAGGCTACTGAAAAATAAACCAGAAAATATTGACAAGATATTTTTTATTATTTAATCGTATTGGCATTGGACTAAAAATATATGTACCCCATCTTCCTTTTAAAATTTACAACTGTCACTGATTTCTCGGCATAACAAAATTCTGGGTGTTCTGTTGTTTTTTCTGTTTTCTTACTGAAGAACCATGTGTGTTATTTGAAGATCTTAATATTTTTTCGGCTCTTGCTCAGATAAATATCTGAAATCTCTCACTTTTTATAAAGTTCATATTGGAACAGTCTGCTCATAATGCGCAATTGTCCGACAAACTGTTCTGCTGGAAAAATTTTCATTTTCAGCTTTACGGACACGTCCTATTAAATGGTAGATTTTTAATTTGTAAGCTATATTGACGTAAGTGGCTTCAAAAATTAAACTAATGATCAAATGTGTTTCTTTGTCTCAAATATCTGGATACTTTTTTATTGAGATCTATTAACTTTGTGTCAGAACTTATGGGACATGGTTTGTAATAACGGTATAAACTCCTTGGTGAAAAACGTCGCCAATTGAAATGAAATTTCAAAGAAACGGTAGGTAGACTGGTTCTTCGATGTCACGTTAAACTCTAGGCGGTGGCCAGTGATACTTGCTTTAAATGTGAATTTAGATTCTTCTAAATTATAATAGTATAATAAGATCAAAATGGCTTTAAAGTTTGTTTCTATCTTCATACTTACGTTAATTTATTAAATTCACTGAGTAGCTTACGTAGTTTTAGTGATCAAATTGAAACATATAGCATTTAATTGAACTACTTTTTTAAAATACAAATTACACATAATCAAACGTTACGCCGACGCTCAACTTCGCGTACAACCAAATTATTGTTTACTACAGTTATTGCTAGTTATGCAATGATCACCTACATATCCGTTGTGATGTCTACAACATCTGCAGTTTTCTGTAGGTTGACCTACAGTGCATTAACCATATACTATTTATGTTAAAATTGTGTCCTTTCTCGTTCATTGTCCTTAACAATTCTCATTTGTTTATTTAAATTTTGGAAAAATTTTATTCCATAAATCTCACTTAACGTGTAATTTATTATTGAGTTTTTTATTGTGAGAAAAATATTTACATTCGTCTTCAGTAGTAATTATACATTGTCCTTCAATTACGTCATTAAATTTTTAAAGGTTGGCGCTTATTACATAATTTCGCTAATAATATATTACGCTAATAAGATGCGTTATTATACCTTATTGAAATTGATGATTAAATCTTTTGGGAGTGTTAATAAGTTTGACCGTTACGAAATTTTTAATACGAGAAAAATTATAAATTATTAGGGAGAAGACAATCTTCTCTCCTAATTATACGTAAATCTTTTTAATTATTATTCGGGAAATATTTTCCAAAAAAAAGTATTAAAATTGGAATCGTTTTTAAATTTAATGTTGGGCCGCAAAATCAAGTGCTATATCTGTTATGAAAATACAGTCAGGATCGAGCCGCTGGAAAAACTCACAATTCAACACACTCATCTTCCAACTATTGAAGCAATTCAAGAAAAATATGTTCTAAATGAAATGGAAAGATCACTCACCATTTATATCACCATGTATCGGACAAGGAGTGGCAAAAATTCAGTATAGTCTAACAATCCCCAAAATAGATGACAAAAAGGCAAAGTATTTCCTAGCTTGGCTTAACGCTACCGCATGTCTATGTCTTGATCACAGTATATAATGGAGCAATCAACCCACTCCATTTAGATGAATCAGCGATGACGAGGTTCAGGGCTTAGTACCTTGGTATCCTGGCTAGCAATTCTTTTACAATCTCCCCAGTTAAGATAATAGTATTTCTCTCAGATGCTACTTCTCTCTTCGAAAAAAGCAACCTTATCATACGACACTTCATGTTAAGCGGTAACGAGCAGGCCGACCATCTGACCAAGCAAGTTTGTAGTATACCACATTCACAGCAATGAACATTTTTTGGAGAAACTTTAAGACACAGGTCAAATTGTTCTTTTCTTCTTATCCAATTCTTTTTAATCGTGAGAATACAATTAAGCTAAAATCACCTAGATTAAATTGAATTTTAACTGGAATACAAAAATATTTTTGACTTCCCAATTTTCAATATTTCAATGCCCCAATATGAAAAGGTTATACCTACCAAGATTGAAATATATTATTGCAATTTGGCAACCCTAAAGTCATTTTGTAGTATATGTTGCCATACAAATTAAAGGTCCTTTACTCCACATCTCATGAAAATCAACGAAAATTTTAACACCCCTTTTTTCATTTTTTCCGGCGAATTAGAGTTAGTACGTTATAATGAAGCAAAAAAAATCTAAGTCCGATGGCCGGCCGGTAGGCCGTCCGTCCGTATGTAAACAAGATATCAAGAAAGCCACCTGTACGATTTTTATGAAACTTTGTGCATGGACCTAATTTATAATTCCACAGATCTGATTAGATTTTGGGCATAATCTATGTAGCCACCTACACAGATTTTCGAATTTTGAAATATTTAGAAAAATATTCATTTTACACATTTTTGTTTCAAATAAAAGTTGTTTGTAATTTAATTATACACAACTTTTGTTTAAATTACTTTTTGATCGGATAAGTAATTACTGAGATATAACAATCATGTGACACTAATTATTGTAACAATATCTTCACCCATATCAATTATACAAAAAAAGTTGAACGAGAAAAGTTGTTGGAAATTCTGTTATCTATAGCTTTTGTTTGAAAAATATTTTTTCTAAAACGCAATTTCATTTTCGCTTTATGAGAGAGAATTTTCAACTCGTCTTCAGGAGTTAGATGCGCGATACCCGTTTTGTCCGACTTACTCGTAGGTAGCGTTCGTATTTAACGGCTTAGCAGTTAATTCATTTAACTATTGTTGGACAATACTGAAATGTTTACTTCGATTTTAAAAATTGCTTCGCGATGCACTTGTTCCTAATAAATGTGAATTTATAAATAAAATGTCAGGAAAACTATCGTACAGATTTTTATAAAATTTGCATATGAGTTTTATATATAACTAGTAAAGCCCCCGTATGCGGACTTTCGAACAGTCCGCCTAAGGCTATTTTCTTCTATATTTCGAAAAATGTCAAAAGGTCATGAGCTGATTTTTGCCCTAGAATAGATAATTATGCTATTAATGCACTGTGCGATTTTTGTAGCGATTGGTTGAGGAGTCTGGGAGGCGATAGATCTACATGAATACCGAAATTTAACCGTTTTTATTAGTATGATAGTGCAGATCTGATTAGATTTTGGGCATAATCTATCAAGCCGAAAACGTCATTAACCTAGATAGATTTTCAAAATCTTAGTATATTTACAGATATATTTGTTCTCATGTTTTTTTATAACATATCCATACTTTTCATTCTTCTTTGACGTTTATTAGTACCTGGGTGATGTGGAGTTCTGCGGTAAACGCTTGTTTTGTATTTGGTACTTTTGACAATCGAAATTTTATTTTAATTCATTCAAACGATCGCCATTCCTACATTTTCAGCCCAATTATCTTTAATTTTTTTACTTTTATTCATTTTGGCCTTAGGCCATTCCCATTTTGCGTGAAGGAAAGGGTATTGTTTTTAAATAAATTCGATTGATTGATCCCAATGGATTTTTGCCTAACCTAACACGGGTTTATGGACTGGATATTATCTTCTGCCGTCATAACCTAATAATATCATTATTAAAAAGAAAAGAACATAATACATGAAACAAAATTACGAATTTGAGGATAAGTGCAGTAAAATTCCAGACATGTGCACTGTTAACTTATAACGACGTATGCACCCAAGGCTTTCATCTACATGTGACGAGTAAACACTGAAGTGATGAATACTCAGCGAAACTTCTCAACGAGTTCTACGTAGGGCTATAGTGCGTTGGAGATTGTTCACTACGATTCGCTACGACTATTTTCGCGAGTTCAGCAAATCATAATGGCACGTCTACGACGTGTAACTAGTGCTGAAATCAAAAAGTACCCAGAAGAGCTCAACAATTCACCTTCGCAATCCGACGACGAGGGAAGTGACGATACCGACACCGAATTTGTTTTCGAGAGGGATATCTCTTACAGTGGCAGTATCTGTTCTCGCTTCTGCTATATCTAATAGAGTGCGTGGCAGTGGTTGTCCTCGTAGCCGGCGTGGACATCAGACCCCCGCCGTTTCAGTCGCCGCAGTGGTCGATCCGGGGGAAGAAACAATCGCTACTGTGGTAGGGGATGCTGGCGTGACAACACTAAAGGGGATGCGGCACAAGATGAACCCGCGTTGAACCTGGCAATGTCTCTGGAAGACGGAATGCTCAGAACGTTTTTTAACAGGACAAGCTAGGCGAGCATTAGATAAAGACAGCTTTCTTTCTGCTTTGAGATTCAAAAATACACGGAGATAGAGGCTCGCTGTGTTCTGAACAACCCCATTTGTTCTCTTTCATTGGATGAACTTAATGCGTTTTTCGATCCTGTATGCTCGAGGGGCTTATTGTTTTCTCACTTTAGAGGTCAAGAACATGTGGAACCAAAGGTGGAGACCTCCGTTTTTCTCTAAGGCTGTGGCTAGGCACAGGATCCTTGAAATAATGAAGTACATTCACTTTCCTGACAAGAAATCTCGAGCTAGTTTTGACTTGTATTAGAACTATGGAATAAGTCCTTTGCTAACTGCGAGTGTTACTAGAGGCCCACAGAAAACGTGACATTTGATTTTTACTGAGTAAATGACCAACAAGCCTCACAAATATGGCATTAAGATTGGAGGTTATCATATGCCACTGAGAGATAAATTTTGGTATTTCCATCAGATAGGTCCCTAGGAGAGCATGTAGTTCTGAGTCTGGCTGAACCGTATCTTATCAAGGGAAGGAACATCACCTGTGATAATTTATTCACATCCAAGAAGCTGTCTGTAGAACTGCTATAAAAACGCATTAGTTTGGTAGGCACTATGAACAGCGCAAACAAAGAGACCCCTTGTGTGAATATCCTCTAAAGCAGTGTGGTGTACATTCAGTGGATCAAATGGATCGGTAATACAGTGTATGTGCAGCTTCTCGCCGTTGGGCAGTGCACGTGTTCTGCATTATTTTAGGCCTTGCAATGATAAACGCGTGCAGTTCGTACAAGTCAGTAACTGGACAGACACGATTTTATCCAAAAAGTGTCTAATGAGCTAACCGCCGCACACACGCTTACCAGGGTTCCATGGGGAATGAACCAACAACCCCCTTGTGTGAATCACCTCTAAAGCAGTATGGTGTACATTCAGTGGATCAAATGGCTCGGAAATACAGTGTACGTGCAGCTTCTCGCCGTTGGGTAGTGCACGTGTTCTGCATTATTTTAGGCCTTGCTATGATAAACGCGTGCAGTTCGTACAAGTCAGTAACTGGACAGACACGATTTTATCCAAAAAGTGTCTAATGAGCTAACCGCCGCACACATGCTTACTAGGGTTCCATGGTGAATGAACCAACAATGCGTATACCATAAGTGGTTCTGGTCAATCCAGGACCAGGTGAGCCTTTGCAAAGGAAACAAAAGAAATATTACATTCAGCAATTGTAAAGAGTTACTTTGTTTGTCACGAAGTTTTGTGTGGCTCCATAGGAGACTTTGAATATTTTGTAACTGTGTACTCAAAGTATTTTTTAACAATTTTCATGCAATTTCATCTACAATGAATACCTAATGCTAATAACGTTTTATACTTACCCAACTCGATATATTTTTTCTCCTCTTAAAATTCTTGATTTTTTTTGTTATTCTTTACAGTGTAGTCTATTTTATAATGTTTACATACTTAATTAATATTATTACATGTGAATACTAAGGTTTGTAAGGGTTGAGATGTTTAGATTTTTGTGGTTTTCCTAAACCTTGAAGCAAATGTTTGCCAAGACCAACCAATCCACAATTGCACACGGTATCGTCACCACACTATAGAGGTTTATACTGATCTTCTGGAGCACCATACATAAACCTTACGTCACAATACAATATTTAAAATGTACCATAAAAATAAAAAAATAACCTGACTAATGATGCCAACATTTGCTCGGAAGTCTAAAAACATGGGTGGGTAAATTGGCGTTTAAAGAGGGCGGAGAACATTGGTCCATCTAGTATTTAGTGACAGACAAAACCGCATCTGAAGCTTGTTCAAGAGTGGGTATTGATAAGTAAATCAATATTTTACCATTTTCATGTTCTGTCTTGCTAGTGATACATTATTGTCACTTTCCCACGCTGTTTCTAACTGAATCCTTTGTATAAGTTAGTTTAACGTGGTACCTTGCATTACCTTCGTCATATAATATATGTATACTTTTTGTTTCCTCGGAAACCGTTTCCAAAGAGTTAACTACCTACATTATGAAAGCGCAACACCTTAGTTTTGAAAATTATTGAATTAATTATTGTTTTTTTAGTACAACTGCAATTTCTACACGTCAAGATAGTTTTAATTAAAGTTGTCAATGAAATGCACTAAAAGGAGACATTGACCACCCAGATTTTTAAACGGTGACAATTTTTGCACATTGTGTTGATGTTAATGTAATGAAATCGGTGATGGCTCACCTAAGTATTTTCTTTTAAAAGTTTTACTCAACGTTAGTTTTCTGTCTGCATATTATTTCTGTTCATTATGTTAATTAATCGTAAAAAATCCCATTTTTAAATGTAAAAGTTCTCTCTTTCTCCAGCGTCTACTTAAAGTAAGTAGACAAATCTTCTATGATGATGTAATTATGACTGCATTTCATTAGTACGCTAAAAATAAAAGAACGTCTGACCTCAAAATACATAAACAATTTAAATAAATAAACAAAACGTTATGTGTTTGGAATTACGCGATAATAAAAACGAAACCAAAATTAACGTGCTCTAATAATTATGCTTAATCAAAACCACTTTTCCTGAATACTCACTCATCGCAAGAAATATTTTTATTTCAATGACGATTGAGTGGGATTTTTTCTTTAAGGTTATTTTTTTTAAATATGAAATTCATGAAACTTATCTGTTTCAGCCATGGTATTATACAGAATATGCAGATGCTGTCGCCGAATATACGTAAAGCTCTTGCACACCGTTTTCCATGCGTTGGCTATACCATGTATAGGTCTAGGTTTCATGGCAGTTTTAGAATATCACAAAGCAAGAAATATACCAAACTTCTACTCTCTTCACAGTTGGATAGGATTCGTAGCAATGGGTCTCTTCGCTATTCAGGTAATTGTGAATGTTTATTATTTTTAATAATTAAGAAAGGCTTATTCATTGCGGTCTAGAATTGATGCACCCACGATAAAGTTAAATTGAAAGTAATTGCTAAATTAAGTGGCTAATTTAGTTGGTGTTCTCTCACATCAAGGGAATATTAATTTAAGTATCCTGAATAACATAAAAAGTTTAATTGTTTTCCATAATTAACTGGGTTACTATGCTTCGCGTGAATAATTAAATTTTTTTTTTTACTTTCACATAATCAATATGGTGTTAACCGTCTATCATATTTTAATTACACTCTTAATTTTATGAAAAAAACACATATCGACTTTATTTCTTTTATAGGTTAGATTACAAAAAAATGGTGACATAAGATATCGAGAAAACCATTTTTTTTTTGAAACGCTCTCAGTTGTTCAATAACATTTCATGTTGTGATTTTACCTTTAAGTTTAATTTTAGTAATAAAGTTTATGAATAATTTTTGTTTACGGTCTAATTCTTATGATAGAGTTTACGAAAATGTTTGGTTTACTATTTATGGTAATTCTACTTATTTCTCAAGGGTCCATCACCGACTGACGATTTCTGCGTTGCACATGCAAATTTTTCTCGCTGCATGCGTTTAGAAATATACATAAAATTTACATAAAAAATAGTTTTATTGAAATAAAAAATATCATAGCAAAGAGGAAATCTTCTTGTAATAAAATGTTCTATTTTTGTTCACATTTCCTGTAAAATATTCTTGAAACGAAATTAATATTAAATAATTCCAAATAAATTTTATCAAAACCTTGTAGAAAATTTAAGAATCCATATCAGATGGGTTCTATAATAAACCTTCCCTATTGTGTTTATACAACAATGTTTTATTTAAATTTTATGTATACATGCAATCAGTTTCAATTTCTACCGGTGATGGACTCTTAAGTTTCCAGGGGTGCGAGGGACCCCAGCCCCTTGCAATCCATGAGTCGCTGGGGAGAAGTTATGATTGCATTAAAATATTTTCTATAAGGGGAGTCTAGGATATTTACTAGCAGGAAGTTTGTCATTTTTTGTTTCGTTACAGTTAACAAAGTATTTTTTCTTCAAGCGACATTAAAACGGCATATTATTGAACTACTGGCAGATGCTAAAAAGGCTTTTTTCTTCAAGCGACAATAAAACGTCATATTATTGAACTACTGGCAGACGCTAAAAATTCTTTTTACTGTCTAGACATTAAAAAGTAAAACAGTTATTTTGTTTCCACAACTATTTAGAGGTTGGTACCTCGGTTATGTCATATTATGAATGTAACAGTAAAGTACCAACTTGATTCGTCGAGAATAAAAAGTCACTATAAGACTCGAGAATCTCGAAAATTTGAAAATAACACATGAAAACTAGCAATAAACGCTTGAAGAAAAATAATATATTTCACTTGAGTTAAAAAATATAATTGTTTGCTTAATTTGCTGTCTCGGCTAACACCTCGCCAGCAAACTTTTAAGCTCAACAATTATATTGTTTAACTCCTAGTAAAATAATCTACTATTTACGGCCTAAACATTAAAAGCAATAGTTCTTTTGTTTTCACAATTATTTAGAGGTTGGTACCTCTAATATGACATATATTATAAATGTAACAGTAAAGTACCAACTTAATTCGTCAAAAATAAAAAGTCACTATAACACTTGAGAATCTCGAAAATTTGAAAATAACACATAAAAACTGGAAATAAAAGTTTGAAGAAAAAATAATATATTTCACTTGAGTGAATGATTGTTTCGCTTAAGCTATAAGCTAAACGATTATATTGTTTAACTCCTAGTAAAATAATCTACTATTAATCGCCACGTCAAAATAAAATAAAGTTTTCTATACCCACTTTCTTTATGTAATGATTTTATTTAATTTCTACCGAATGGCGCATTCTATCACAAAATTGGTCGGTCATTTTGTGGAAAAAACTAATATGAACATCTACAAAAAAAATTGGCAGATGGGGCTGTGGGTCGAGCCTGATTTTTTATTATTTTAGTACCGCCAGAATAACGACCATAGTTTACAACATTTTGTAGTAAATTTTATTATGGTTATTCAAAATCATCTTTTTCAAAAAATTATCGGTCAGTTCTTTGATAACATATGTTGTTCGATAAAAATTAGATAAAATAGTTGCAACGAAAAAAAATGATTTTATTTAATTTTATCAAAAAACTGACTGATCATTTTGTGAAAAAGATGATTTCGAACAACCAGAATAAAATTCACTACCAAATATTGTGAACTATAGTCGTTATCGTAGCGGTATTGAAAAATCAGACTCAACCCACAGCGCCATCTGCCAATTTTTTTGTTGATGTTCATATTCATTTTTTCCACAAAATGACCAACCAATTTTTTTAATGCGTCATTCGCTAGAAATTAAATAAAATTAGTACATTGAGAGTGTAGCTATACAAGGTGGTCCGTAATGAATGCGACAAAAAGTAGCTGTGGATTCTACACGCAAAAATAATGCGATTTAGCAAAACTTGTTCAAATTAAATGTTGCTCGTTTTCGATATACAGGGCGTCAAAGTTTATTTTTCGCATTTTATTTTATTCGATAATTTCTAAAGTTAATGTTAGAATTGGCCTAAAATTTGGATAAGTATACCTTTTCTACTTAGAATCGACTGATCAATCGATATTTGCCAACCAAATTGCGATATAATATCGTGCGAAAAAGTTCTGAGAGAAAATAGTTCAGAAATGTAACGATTGTAGCGCCCCCTATAAGCCAGCATAAAAGTAAGTCTAAATTTCGATTTCGCTCTATCAAAAACCCCATTATCCAAATTTTCGGCCAATTCCAACATTAACTTTAGAAATTATCGAATAAAATAAAATGCGAAAAATAAACTTTGATATACTGATTTAAAAAGAAGTCATTAGGTGCGAAATCATGACTGTTCATCATGATGTTTTGACTATCAAAAATTCTTTGTCTGGGCTGATCTCTGAGAGCTCTCATTGTCATGATCATGATTCTTCTCTTCTTTGAATTTTTCCGAATTTCTCTTGTGCCGTTCAGAATTGGCTCTCTATAGCCACTGTGACCAATAAAGCCGAAGAAGCCATTGCTTCGAGGTGCTTCTTTCTCGAATAATTTGCATTTGCCTCATCTTAGAAGACTCATATAGTAATTACTGTTTTGGGTTTTTGTTGTATTATAAGTATTTTTTCAACATTTTCTTGCACCAATCGACATGAGTCTTCTTTTGGGCGTTTGTTAGGTTATGCGGGATTGATATTTGTCATACTAATGTCCAATGATGCCTCAATATTGATGTGAATGTTTTTAACATTTACTGTTGCAAGGCCAGAAATATAAATTAACCCCATTAACTCTTAGATTTTTATATCGTAAGAAAAAACTCAAACAGGTCCATTTTTTATATTATACATAAGTATATTATGACATAAAAGTCTCAAACCTGATATAACCTTTCTTCATGGGGGTGTCACCTAATTTGAAAGCTATGTAAGGAAACGAGAGAGAGAATAGTACGGCACTGTCGTTTTTACTGAATTATTGGGAATATTTAGAACACCTTTTATGTTAAAAAATTGTTTAACTGTAGTTACTATTAAAGTTTAAAATTTGTTTAGGTTTCAGTACACCCTTAATTGTTACTTGTAATTTATTACTAATTAAATTATTAAATTAAGTTACCAAAATTTACAATTTAGAAAAGTATAAATATTATTAGGTTAGGTATTTATTTGAAAACAAAACACAAATTCTTGCAAGGTACGATTAAAACTCTTCAATAACTCATATTCTATTAACTGAACTTTAGCATCCAAGTGTCATACATTAATGTTTCAATAGCTAGGTGTCGCATGATGTACTTTCTCATTTAAAAAAGTCGAAGGGGTGACACCCCCATAAAGAGAGATCATGTCAGATACGAATAGTTGATGTTATAACATACTAATGTTTAATATACAAATTGACCTGTTTCAATTTTTTACTTACCATAAAATTAATAAATTACTTAACGGAATTACGTGAACGTACTACTAATTTGAGGTAGAATGACCACAGCCATATACTTTAGGTGGCTATGGAATGACGAAAGGTGTAAGCGCAACGCCTAACCACAGCATAATAAACATACAGTAGCATATCTTCGCCTACCAAACTAATTATGCAAGTGACCATCACTTCGATTTCAAAATGATGGGTAAACTCTATTCGCCAGGATCAAACCGTCAAGATTGATTCCCACAACAAACTTAATCGATTGAATTAATTATTTACAAAAAACGTAGATTTAGGTGTATTTACATGTTGTTTACTTTATGTTACAAATAAAGTAATTGAACATGGTTTGAAATCACGTCATATCTGTAAAGCTAGTTCGAATGCGTTTTAAACCGAATAAAATTGTTGCAAGGTCATATTTTTTTAATTAGTACCTACAAAGACACCGTTCGAGAGATGACTTGCCGGTGACTATTATGGTGTGGGTTAATTTAGAGTGATAACGTGTTTACGGTTTTGATTAACCGTTACGGTGCATGCCAATCCACAGTATACTAAATTTTATTATTTCTTTTAAAAATGTACCTTAACCGTTGATATCTGTAAAACGAGAACTAAAAAGGTATTCCCTTTGTTGGCCAGAAGGTGCGTTAACAAAAACAAAAATAAGCGAACGTAACATACCCGCCGACCTGAACAACTGCTTCAGGAAATAATTTACACAACTAATGAACTAAAGAAAAGAAAGCAAAACGGAAATAAAAAAACTACTGTAAAGGTAACGGGCATAAACGCACTACAGGTCTTTTATAAGTACCCGATTTAGTACGCACAATAGCCACCCTTACAATCCCATCTATACCAGGAATCACCTTCTCAATTATTCCAGTTGGCCATTTAAGAGGGGCACGTGGTCTTCTTTTATAATGACCAATGTGTCCGCCTTTATGGGTGAACTTAGCACGTTCCACTGTTGTCTCTGTTGCAACTGAGAAAGGTACTTTACTTTGCCAAAATGTTTGAACCATATGATCTAATAATTTTTCCGATCAAACAATTATGGAGGAGTATCTAATTCGTTGGATGCAGGCAAAGAAATTAGAGGGGTAAAGGTCAACAAATGAGCTGTAGTCAACGGCAAAGGATCCGTACTAAGCCAGCTCAGAGGTCTACTATTTTAAAGAGCTTCTATTTCACTTAAGACTGTAATCATTTCTTCGTAAATCAGAATCTGTAAACCTATAACTTTATATAAGTGAGTTTTTACGGCCTTTATTTGGGATTTTCATACACCAGAGAAATGTGGACTATGGTAATCTTCCGAATTAACTAATTGATACAAATTATCTAAACAATTTTTGCGCCTATAAACGTAGTACCGCAATCTGAATACATGTTCGAGCAAGCGCCACGTCGAGCAAAAAAGCGCTTGAAAGTAGTCAAGAATACGTCAGTTGATAAAGAGGAAACTAGTCCTTACTGATCAGACAGATAAATATATACAAATAAACCTTTTGGGACTTAACACCTCTAGACTTTTTCATCTTGATAAAAAGAGGCCCGGCATAGTCCACTCCACAATGGAAAAACGGTTTAGCGTCTGTGACTCGTACTGTAGGAAGTTCCGCCATATTTGGAAACGTCGGTTTTGGATTCATCCTAAAACAGTGGTTACATTTTTGAAAACGATATCGAACGGCATAACGACTACCTATAATCCAATATTTCTATCTCAAATAGACAAAGTCAGATGTGGTCTGGTATACAAATTTTTTCTATGACATTCGTCAATTAACAAATGAGTAAAATTATTATCGTTAGGTAACAGAAAGGGATGTTGACGATTAAATTCTAAATTTGAGTTGTCAAGTCTTCCTCCTACTCTAGGTAGACCATCTAATAAAAATGGCGTTAATGAACGAAACTGGGGAGAACATAAACGATTCTTTTCTAGTAATGATATTTCTGAATGAAAATGGTGTCGTTGCACTACAATAATTAAAAGAAGCTCAGCGGTTTGTAGATCAGCGGCTCCAATCAACCCAAAAGTTTTCAAAATTTTGGCAAACCTTAAAACATAGGCTGTGACACGAAGTAACTTTTTCCAAGATGAACAGCGAGAATTAAAGAATATAAAGGATCTAATTTGGTGGTTACTAACGAAACGATCTTTTGTTTCGGTAATTGTTTATTGGGCCCTGAAATTGAACGAATTGGGAAGAATTCAATTTCATCCATCTTGGACCATCTTTCCAATCTTTACATTTTAAGAGATGAGAAGATTTGATGCCACGTGATAAACCATCGTTTATATTGTCACTTATGTGATACCACTTTTCTGATGTAACTAACTCATGTATACGAGCGACCCTATTTCCTACGAAAGTTTGCCATATATGAGGAGAAGAAGCAATCTAACTTAAAGTGCCAGTTGAATCTGAAAAATAACATCGGAAGACATGGTTCTGATGTAAACGACCGCACCATATGATTCTTTACACGCGTCACAAAACCCAACCAAAATTATCTTTGAGTTTTGAAACACATCTAAATGTCTTAGAATTTTGAAGTCGCTAAAAGGGCTAACTCATTTTGAATCCTTTGCCATTGATTAGGTAATTCTCCAACCGGCACCTCGTCCCAATCTAATTTCAGGAAATCACAATTTTTTCATCAACAGTTTCATTAACAGGGTAATTGGCCCGAAAAAACATTCCTTTTCGTGCAGTCTCGAAATTCTAAACCAGGATACCACTGCAATCCACGCACCTTCAGCACTTCATCCGAATCTAACCTAACAACCTTAGGAGAATGATGTGCTTTCGGAATTAAACGAAGGAAATCTTCTGAATTCGTTGCCCATTTTGTCAATTGAAATTGACCCACTGCAAATAAACCAAGTAAATCTCTGTACAAAGTTTTTGCTTTCTTTAAACTAGATACACTCAAGAGGAGATCATCTATGTAAAAGTCACGAGGTACCATTTTCGAAGCTGATGGATAGTTTTCGGACTCGTCGTCGGATACGTAATGCCAAGAAAGAAGATGACTTTACTCCAAACGTAATAGTATTTAAATAATAAGTTTTTTGAGAACCTCCACAATATTTGTTGAAACCTTTGGTAATACTTTTTTAATCCAATTCTCAAATACATTTGTCTAATATCTGCTGTAAAAGCTATTAATGGGAAATAAACGAAAATTTAAAAAGAGTGCAACGATATCAGACTGTAATTTAGGGCCTGTAAACAACAAATCGTTCAAACTAATTTGGGAAGAGCGTTTTCATGAAGCAATAAATACTCAACGAAGAGGAATTGAGTACTTAGTACTTTCGTGTTTAAATACTCCACGATGAGGAATAAAGTAATTAGGAGGCGAAATATCTTCGGACAGGGACATATAACCTTGTTGCAAATAATCTTTAGTTACGGAATGACATTGTTCTCGTTACTCGAGAGAGTTATCAAATTTTCTCTCTAAAGCCTGAAAACGTTTGAGAGCTATAGAACGAGAATCACCAACATATTTATTTATTTAAATACAGCCGCACCACAGCAAAAGCCAATTATGGGCGGAACAGCAAAATACAAAACTAAAACGAATCGGATAATATAAACGTAGGTAATACAGATATAATCCAAAACAAATAAAAGTAAGTCAGCGCTTAAAAAATCTCTAGAGTTTCTGATAATAAAACCAAGAGTTTTAAGTGAAGATGAAACAATAGATCGAATGTGCGAACTAAAGGACAGAGACGATTCAAAAGTGACACCCAGATCTTTAAAAGCGCTAGAGCGAGTAATGGAGACGTCGGAAAAGAATAGTTAAAAAGAATTGGGGACTTTGCTCTGGTATAAGAAACGATGTGACATTTAGAAACGTTCAGATCTAAGTGGTTAGACCGACACCATTTATCAAAAGATCAAGCCTCTTCTGAAGCACAAGAGCATCAGACATATTACGTACAACCTGAAATATCTTCATGTCATCCGCATACAGTAGGCAATGATAATCGAGAGTAGGTGCGATATCATTGATAAAGATATTGAATAATAGGGGGCCAAGAACGGAGCTCGAAGGGACACTTGAGACACGCGGCCGGAAGCCAAGCAGCTCCTAAAATTGGGTTCTATCAGATAGATAACTCTTGAGTAATTGTACTAAGTTGTTACTTAAACCAAAAGCGTGTAGCTTCGAAATGAGAATCTCATGGTTCAACCGATCGAAAGCCTTACTAAAATCGGTATACACAACGTCGACCTGGAAACCAGAATCCAAGGATTCAGCAAGAAACTGGTGCATAACAGTTAAATTGGTAATTGTGGAACGCCCTCTAAAAAAGCCGTGTTGACAGCTGTGAAGCTTTTGGGAGATCCTAGAAGCGATGTGGTTATATAAGCAAAATTCGAAAAGTTTTGAGAAGTTACAGAGAAGCGAAATGGGGCGATAGTTAAGAACATTGGATCTGTCGCCTTTTTTATGAACGGGAACAATTCGAGCAGATTTCAATCAACAGGAAAGCGTCTGTGTTGAAGGATCAGATTGAATATGGGAGTAACGGCGTCGACAGCACAGAAATGCAGTCTCGCAAGTAGAAGGCAGGGTGAGATCAGTGCCTGCGGTAAGTGTGGGTTTAATCTTTTATAGCGAAAAGCAGATTAGACTCGACGAAATGTTTAGGCAGAGAGATCACGTCAACAACCTGATGTTGAGGTACAAAAAGTGGTGGGCATGTATGTCGCTAAAGCAGCTACTAAAATAAGAAGCAAAAAAGTTGACAACATCATTTTGACCGTCACTGTGAGCACCAAGGTAAGTCATATTAGAAGCAAATCTTCCAGAAGCAAAGGATAGAGTTGAGAAATGAGCTTGACTTCCCGAATCCAATAAAAATCTAGCTTGATAAGTTGCATCAACGTTTACTATTGCTGTATACAAAAGAACTGTCTATCGAAATATCGAAGAGGATAACGTTGAGCAAAATGTTGACGTATTATGTTCCTTTGGGACTAACACGGGAAAAGCTGAATTATTAGGATCATCCTTGATAGTATAAATTATATTCTTGGCTGCTTCATCTATTATTTCCGCCTGAGGTTTAACAAAACGTAACAGCTTGTGATGTTTATATCTACACACCTTGCACCAAACAACACTTGAGATAGAAGAAATGGCGTATATTTGAGCTTGTTCCTTTATAAAATCTAAAACTTCCTTATAAGTGAATATGTCAGAATTTTCGAATAAATTTCGGATTTCGGGATCGAGCTTACTCCACAACAAATCAGCAAAAATGAAATCTGCTAGATCATTAATTTTCAAAATCCACCAAATAATATTCCAGGACCGTACTTGAAACGTTCCAAATTTTACGGTGTGATTGTTTGTTGTTTTTAATTCAAATGAGTGATGAAACCCATCTACAACAAAAGAATATGTTTTAAACCTACACCTACTATTACAACACCTATTTAATCTGGCACTGGCCTAGAAGAAGCCTCCACATCAGGATGCGAAAAGTCGTCTCCACCAGAAACAGTGTGTTTATTCTTTTACATTCAACCTTCCTTAAAGGGGTCCAGTCGTCCTCAGTACGGTCCTGGAATATTATTTGGTGAATTTTACGGAAGGAAAAATCTTTTCAACAATTTTAAAAATGTTTAAAGCCTTAGTTGCGGCATCGCCCTTTTCTATAATATTATTTAAACCATTTGCCGGTTTCAAATCTAAAACTTGTTCGAGATAAGAAGTTGCCAGAAGACGATTATTTTGATATTTTTCTACCAAAGCATTCCAAATAATGTGATAATTAGCTTCCGTTGACGGCAAACCCGAAGAAAATTAAGAGCTTTTTCCGACAGTTGACCAATTAAGTAGTTTATTTTATAGACGTCGCACAGTGAGTGGGGCCGGTTACCGAAAAGCTGGTCAAAAGTGGAAAACGTAGTTCATCTCTGTTTGAGATGTAGAATATAAGGGTTTTAGGGGTCGCTGATAACGAAATTGTAAAAAAAAACAAAATGGCGGATCTAATATGGTTGACAAAATGTGAGAAATCGGTTGTATTTGCTTGAAACTTGTTATTCGAATGTTTTTGGGGTCCCTGATTACGAATCTGAAGTCAAAATCGTAAAAAAAAAGAAAATAGCGGATCTAATATGGCGGACAAAATGCACTAAACACGGAGCGGCAGCTGATTGGTAATAATTTTGTTACATAAGCGTGTAAACTTGTTTCGTTAGGGATCACTGCGGAGCAATTAACTGCTTCTCTATTTTTCTACAATGATTGCACATAATTTTTCATTTTTTTCTACTTTAGACATTATTTAGGTATTAATTTATTTGTATCCGTTACACTTTTTGACGCGTATAATAATAAACTAATTTCTTTAATCTGAATCCTCCATTTCAAAAATTAAAAAAGACCAACAATACGTTTTTATACGAATTTTTGAATGTGACGCTTGAATATCAGCTCAAACGATCGAGCTTGCGCAAAAGTCTCTTTTGTACTGGCTTATACTTGCCAGATATACTTCACTAGCCCTTATAAAATGTTCCATTATACTCTTTAAACATTCCTCTATCGACCTATATACTCTAAATATTACAAAATGAAACTTAATTTTGTGACTTTTGACCAGCTTTTAGGGTATCGGCCTCACTGTGCGTCGCTCAAGTCTGCGTTGTCATGAAAGAGACTTTTAAAACATTCGTAAAAAACATCTTAGTCCTGAATACTACCAGAAACAATAGACAACATTAATTTTTGCAGTTTAACCTTTTGCTTCTTTCTACCTTTGAAACCTGCCCACTCAAGCTCTGTTTCGTTAATTTGGTCTACGATACCCCTAAATTCCGCCTTTGTCTTTTCTAAGCATTCAAACTTTGCCACACAGTGTTTCAATGGAACAGGATCATCTAACTTTTGACCATAATCATATAATGTTTGTATTCGCCCAAAATACGTTTTTTTTCGAGCCCAATGTAATGAAAAGTCAGCGGCATGATAAATCTAATGTAATAATAACCCAATCAAAACAAATTCGAAAGTTTCAATTCAACTTTAAATACAAACACGAACGTTTGCATTTGCAGATAAGTCAACAAACAATGAAAGAATTTTCGCTTATCTACGAGTAACAGGTGTTAATCAATTGTACGGGAACAAATAAGTATGTATTTTGCAAACGAAAAACAAAATTACGGAATCCATCCACTATCACCAAACAGAAGGACTACTACATATACCTACGTAAATAAAAATAGTTTTGAAATCGAAATTCTAATAGTTTCAATAATTTGGCCAAATCAAAAAATTTTTTCTTATTAGGCAATTAAAAGTCAACAAAAATTCGGCCGAAGGACCATTTAATAATTTCGCTAATAAAAAAAGGACTTACTATTTTCAGCATTTTGACGAATATTTCTTGAAAATAAGGAAAGGTGAGAAGAAACAAGTAACACTTGAAGAACACACCCACTGATTGTTTAAATTTAAATAATAAAACAATTTGCTTAATAAGCTTAGATTCATAATTCGGTCAAAATTATGTCTTTTACGAAGATGCAAAATGAATCGAATCAAAAATTATATTATATCTTTTAAAAATGTTCCTTGACCGTTGATATGTGTAAAACGAAAACTAGAACAAGAACTGAGATTGGCGAGAAGGTGCATTAACAAAAACAAAAATAAGCGAGCACAACCGAACGCAACATGCTCGTTTCGAAATAATCACAAAAATAGGAAAGAGTCATTGCCATTAATGCCTGCCGAATGGAGACCGATGTGTTATAATATTTCGCAAAAAAATCTCAAAATTCGAATTCGAAATTTCACAGTTTTTTGGTAGGGTTTTTTTTCAACGCAATTTTGAAAGAAAACAGTTTTTCCTAAATATCGAGAGAGAAGAAGAAATAAATTGGGAATATTTTGGAATGCGAAGGTGAAAAATTCGAAAAGTGAAAATTTCTCTCACGACTACCTTTTTGTCTTCGCTCGCGTCTGCGACATTGCGTACGTATCGCCAGCGGTTTACCCGTGACATGACGTCGATTACGATAAGTGTAAGCTGTGCGGATAGTGCGATTCTGCATTGACCCCCGCCCACACATAAACGTGCGAGAATTATAATAAAATTCGTATCTATTATAAAAACATTTGAAAAATTATTGGTTACCGAAAATGTATTAATAGTAATCAGCCTTCTTCTTCATTTGGGCCTCCTAACCACAGTCATAAACTTTTCTGCTAAGTAGAGACTAAAACTCTTCGATAGGCCGCGCTTGAGGAACATTCGGCGGGTTATTCTCTCTAGGCACACATGGGATATTTTTTTGCCTTAACCAATCTTGGATTACTCTTGCACGATGCCAGATCCGGCCAAAATATAATATTATATTAACATGACCCGTTTCAATTATATTGACCAATTTTGGAAGGCATCTTCGTATATAAATTTCTGCGTTCACAGCTTCACCCCTCGTCCAACATAAGGTCTTGAAATACCAGCTTCCGAAATGGCGCACCACACTAGTACCTTGTCTTCGAATTTAGCTTTTTTCTTATATCTGACACCAGCAGGGACATCCTCAATATTGTCTGTATAAAATACCTCATTCCCTTTTATTTCGGAGTTAGATAACGTAAAATATTTTTCGTCGTCCAAAATTATTGCCGCATTGTTGCTGAAATGTCTTTAGCATCCTGGAATCCTTTCTAATTGGGCAGCCTTGTGCTTTGGACACTTTTGTCGCTTTCTAAATTTCAAATTATTTCTAGCAATTTTCTTTTGGATAGTTATGTGGTATACGTGAAATCTGCGTATTTTTGTTGAAACTACTTTTCAATTTTTTGCAGCTTGAATTAAATTCTGAAGTCGTTGATTGTTCAAAACTCGAAGAAAGCAAACATTCCTCACATTCTCTAATGACGCAGTAAATTGTGGTCTTTGAAATATTTTGGTTTCTATAAACCGCGACAATGTCACGTTTGGACATTTGGCCAACCAAGATGTGAATGCCTTTGCGCAGGTCTAACTTGTAAGACATTTTAGAAAACTTTGCGAACACAAACTTATTGTCAAACTGTAGGGGAAACTTGAAAGATTGTCAATGCCGAACGGTATCTTGAAATAGGAATCTTTTAATAGGAAAAAAACCACACGAAAAAAATTTCCAAAACTTTTGTTACATACGTTAGTTGTTCCAGTGGTTTCTTTAATTTTAATACTCGATCAAACTGTGTATTTAATATCAATGTGAATAGATAATAATTATAAATATTTCAAGTATCAAGTTTTAGTTAAATTAAATCTTAAATCAACGTTTTTAATCTTAGGATTAAAAGTGAATACATTTGTTGCTAAGATACCTTTTTTTCTCACAGGAAAATGTTAACGGTTGGAGAAAAAGTATCTTATTGTGTGGCCACAATTTTTACAAAGAGTTTAATTTAATTTAAAATGAATAATAAATTATTATATTGTCGTTATTATTGAAAATGAATTATAAATAGTTTTAATAGGGTGGTTGCGACATCTAGTGCCGCCTCGTGCTATTGTAGCACGTTCCAAAAGTGGTCTGCACTAAAGCAATTTAGTCGACAGATTCTTCAATTATTATTTCTAAATAAGCGTTGACAATCTCGATTGCCTGCTGTAAATCCGCAAGATATTGTACAATTGTAAACATACTCGACAGCTGTTTCGTCTTTTTGAGACTCTTCAGGAGTGAGAGAGCTTGTACAATTGTACAATATGCGTAGCTGTCGACTTATAACTCAAAAATGGGTATCGCGCATATTGTACAACACTGAACTTTTACTAGAGCCCCTGAAGAGTCCCAAAAGGACGAAACCGCTTTTTTTTTAATATAACTTAATCAGTGCCGACAGACGTCTGGACTAGAAGTTAACCCTGGAAAATTGTGGCTCTTATTTCTATCCAATCCAAATCCCAAACTCATTCAGTCGTTCAATTCAGTATGTCCAGGAATCAAAGTTATCACTGACCAACTTACCCTCCTGGGAGCACATTTGTTAGAATCTGCCACCGAAGACATCTTAGAACAAAAACTCACTAAATTACAACGCTTATCTTCAAGAATCAAAGATTTGAACTCTCACACGGCCTATTTTCTACTAAAATGTGCTATTGGAATCCCGAAATTCAATTATCTCCTTCGAACAACTTCACTTATTAATTTTCAACATTTTATTGACAAATTTGATCAACAGTTTCTACCAAACCATACAGACAATAACAAATCTACAAATCTCTGAACAACATTTGCAGATTGCTGCTTTGCTGTGAAACATGGTGGTCTACGAATTCGAAAAATACAGGACATACACCTCCCTACCTTCCTCTCATCTACCATTTCACTCCTTATTCTAACTCCAACAACGAGTCTCCGATTGAGGCACTAAAGGCATGGGACTAGCTAGGAAATCTGACGCCTGTTGATGCAACCTCTCAAAAATCATGGGACTTACAAAATATCACTCGTCTCCTTTCCACGGATGAACCTACCTCTGATATCGACAGAGCTCGATGGGAAGCGGTGAAATTGCCGGAGTCTGGTGCGTGGTTAAATGCAATCCCTAATTCCAAAGTAGGTACCCTCTTAGATAATACAGCCTTTCAAATTGCCACGGCTTTACGTCTGGAATGTAATATATGCCGCCCTCACCTTTGCAAATGTAGAGAACAAGTGTCCGCGATAGGCTCTCATGGTCTTTCTTGCCCTCTCAGTGCCGGTCGCATTCCGAGACATTCAGAGCTCAACTCAATCATACATAAAGCCCTTGGTTCTGCTCACGTTCCCTCTGTTTTGGAACCAAGTATCTGTAGGAATGATGGAAAATGAGCAGATGGAATGTCCCTCGTTCCCTGGACAAGTGGAAAGCTTTTAATTTGGGACGCCACGTGCACCGACACTTTATCCCCATCTAACATCGCCGTTTTTGCCAAAGTCTTCCGAGGTGCCTATTTGGCCGCCTCAAACAAGCAAGAAAATATAAGAAAATGACGAATACCATTTCGTTCCCTTCGCAGTAGAGACCTTGGGCTCTTTTAGTGATGATGCCTTACAGTTTGTTATTCACCTTGGCAACCGTTTGCGGGATGTCACAGGAGAACCAAGATCCAAGTCATACCTCACGCAACGTATCAGTCTGGCTATCAAAAGAGGAAACGCAGCAAGTGCTCTTGGAACCCTACCTTCACAAACCTCCTTGGACGAAATCTACCTCCTTTAGTTTATTTATCTTTTTACAGTGTTTTATAATTTATGTCAAACTATTTCTTTATGTTCCCTTATCAGTGCTGTTTAATTATAAAAAATCTACTATATAAAAATAAGGTTTTCCTTCCTGACGCTATAACTCCAGAACGCACGAACCGATTTCCACGGTTTTGCATTCGTTGAAAGGTCTCGGGCTCCGTGAGGTTTATAGCAAAGAAAATTCAGGAAAAATTTCAAAAGAAAAACGGGAAAATCTTTTTTCACATACAGCGCCATCTCTGATACATAGCATGTACTACAAACCAATATTTTAAGTAGATGGCGCCGGTGCGTCGCAATGACAATTAACAAGTCGCAAGGCCAATCGCTTAGTGTTTGCGGGATAAATTTAGAAAATCATTGTTTTTCACATGGGCAGTTATACGTTGCGTGTTCACGAGTTGGGAAACCATCCGCTTTGTTTGTGTTAACGTCAGACCAAAAACAAAAAATGTGGTTTACCAAAGTGCACTTCAATGAATGATTCACTTATATATAAACATATATATACACGATAAGGTTTTCGACATCTAGTGTCGACTCTGAAAACGTTCACGTACGTATATATATATATATATATATATATATATATATATATATATATATATATATATATTTGTAATAAAAATCTTTGGGGTTTAAACACGTGTAATAAATATTAAAAATTACAACGTTTCGCCACGCTAACACGCAGCTTTTTCAAGTAATTAATAAATAACCCCAAAGATTTTTATTACAAACATGTTTACACTGAAAGAATAAAGCATTATATATATATATATATATATATATATATATATATATGGTGTTTCATTAATCAGTACAGAAAATGAAACTGAGATTCCTTGCAAAATTTAAAGGGGGTTTAACATAAAAAAATTGTGTAAAATTCACATTAATCGATTTTTTTCTGAAATGACTTGAAATAAAAAAAGAAATCTAAACATTCAAATACTACTACCAAGAAGCCTCCATAATTTCATAATTTTATTCACCCTTGTTTCTGCAAGGGGGTGAGTCTTACTACCCCTTAGAGTTTTTTTACCAGAACTTTTAACTAATTTTTTTTTCAATTTTAAAATTCAGATTTTGAGGGCCAATTCAATTAAAAAACTTTTTGTCTCTTAAAATTTCACGTAAACTCAATACTTTTTCACCAAAAAATAAATTAAGCGAACTTGCAGAATTTTTAATTAATAAGTTGCGTATGCAAGTTTGACATAAATAACAATATTATTATTAACTATCATTTTTAATTTAAATTAACAATATTATTTCAGAGAGTGTTCAAAATGGGCACCATTTTCTTGAATACAGGCTCTTATTCTTTTGAACAAATTTCCGTTAACGCTACCTAGCATTGCTACAGATTGTCTAACTCTTCAGGGAGGCTTTAAGGAAATTTTTTATGTTAAACCCCCTTTAAATTTTGCAAGGAATCTCCAGTTTCATTTTCTGTACTGATTAATGAAACACCCTGTATATATACGATAAGGTTTTCGACATCTAGTGTCGACTCGTGAAAGCGTTCACGTACGTAAATATATATATATATTTATATTAAAAATATAAATAATTGTTAGTGTCACAACTCAGTGATAAAAAAAGATTAAACGTCATAGTATAATATACAAAACGTATGGAACATAAAGGACAATCCGAAATTCAAATTCTAGGTCCGTATTAAAAAAAATTGTGGTATTCATTTGTAAAATAGTTACATACTTTATGTAAATCAATACCAATAATAAAAGAAGTACAACAAAAAATGAAATAAATAACTTGAGTTTACAATTTGATATGTATTATTAAACGCAGTGGTTATTCTTAGGCTAGGGCGGCTAATTATATTCAATTAATGAATTGTTGCATCGAATTAATGCATGGTATGTCTCTTTTGATTATTATATTTCATTTCTTTTAATGAAAATATTCATAGACATAGATTACTAAACAAAAAACTGTTCTCTGAAAATTTACTACAGTGCAGTTTTGGCAAAAGTTCCACATTGTAAATGAACTCAAAAGACTCAATTTTTATTACTCTCCAAAATATTTGCCAGTTTCACATACATATATCATATTTAATTGGAATATATTCAAAAATATTTGTTAAACAATGATTTTGTTGGGTTTTAATTGTTTACAAGGTTTGTGAAGTTAAAAATACTATAGAAATCGAACAAGTGTGAACAGAGTTCTATAGCAGTCTATGATAATCAACGTTATTAAGTCCTCGAGATGAGCAAAAGTATAAAACGTAGTTTATACAAGTCTGCGTGACCATTGGAGCCTCGATTGGGTGGTACCAAACTAAACACGCTCAATGGTTCTATAAAGATCTTCTACTTTCTACGACCCCTGAAGTGAAAAGAGCCCCATTCACACACGTCTTGGTCTCGTTTGCAAGAACTACATTCATTTAATAGCTAATTATATGAGGTTGCTTATCATGCAATTTTAAGAAAATGTGACAAAATGAGCCCACAACCACCATCTATAATATTATTTCATTGTATGGTTTTTACATTTGACACACATATAGATGAACTGTAAGAGTTCTGTGTACCGAGTTTATCGCCACAGAATAATACACAACAATATTTAATAACTCTAATTAGGCCACGCACATTTTGTTGATTTAGTAGAAATTTTTTCGATATGATGAAAAAAAATTCTAACTGCATTTTTTGCTTGATTTGTTTCAGTTCGTCGTGGGATTCTTCAGTTTCTTAATCCTACTATGCTGTGAACATGCAACGTCAAGCTTTAGAGCAGCTCTGGTGCCAATTCACGCAACCTTCGGTCTTACAACCTTCATGCTGGCAATCGCCGCTTGTCTAACTGGACTAACAGAAAAGTCTTTACCACTACCGGGTATGTATGCAAATATATAAAACATTTACATTACGCATATGGTAATTTTATTCTTTTTAAAACAATGCAGTTTAGTATTTGGTGCGCAAGGGTCAAAAGAATCACTAGTAGTAAGCGTGTTAGGCATGGTATTAATTGCTCTAGCTGTTGTTTTTAACTACGTTCTTCGTAGAGAAGATTTACGTTACCGTGCACATCTTCCTTCTATTGAAGATTGAGTTTAGATTATAATCGCTTGTGTTGCATTGTGTTTATTATTTTTTTTATAGTCACGTTTTGCTTTGAATGTATCTACGTTATTTTTTATGCATATAAAAATTATAATAAAGTATTCGCTTTCGAAATAGTGTGTGATAGTTTGTTCCATTGCTTTGCAAAGTATTAAGTACCTTGAATTGAAACATTTATTTTTTATACAGAATGTTATTGTATAAGTTATTTTAAGTGACTTTATATAATCGTAGTAATAGGCATCCGGTATTTTAAATGCGTCACTCATTACTCTAAAAAAATGCATGTAGTACGTTTGCATAATCATTTCGGCATCACTAAAACTGCACAACATACACTCGACTAAATCGCACGCACATTACTTTTAGAGCAAATCTTTTCTAACACACAACATTATCTTTAACACAGCTTTGCACTTAATGCACGTTTAACTGATGCCTAACATTTCAATCACAGTGTGATTCTCTTGGTGCCACGTGTTCCATACCACACAAAATCAAACATTTTCAAAATTCTTAAATAGTAGGAAATGTAAGTGAACGCAAATTTTCGATAATTTAAACTTGTTACGACCGGATCGAAGGACCATTATTAAAATATAATAGAGTGTGGATTAATGAGAATTGCACATTTTTCTGTTTATTTTTTTCCATTAATAAATTTTTAATTACTAACCATTTCAGACTTGAATATCCAAAATTGCCACAAGAAGGTATTGTAGTGAACACATTAGCAATGGTGTTGGTTGCCCTCGGTATTTTGATCTCTTACGCAGTTCGCAGCCCAACTTTACGTGTTGACACCAAGGTGTATGTAACTGAACGATTATAGGATAAGGCCAATGCGCACAATGGCGTGGATCAAAATTTAAAGGACACTGCTATAACAGACGGTGCACGATACTGAACACCAAATCGAATTATTTAATAAAGATATTGTTTAATATCTTCGACAACAATCTTTGTTTGTTTTGGTGTTTAGCGTGTATTTTATAACGAAAATATTTATCAACTATTATATATTATATATACATAAAAAAATCGACTGGAATCAAAACCATAAATAGATTGTGATCTAATACTGCGCCAAAATCAATTCCATTTTTAAATTTGTAAATCTTAGGTATACGGTATTGTTTGTGTCATACTGTTTGAAGGCTCAATTTAGCTCATATGTAAGAACAAGCAATCAAACTTAATCACATAAGTAATAATAATAATACATGTTTTCGATGTCTTTTAATCGGTCGATGTGTCAGAAATATTATTTAAATGTGTAATCGTACAAATGTATGAATTTTTATAGCGTGGTGAAGACTGCAAAAGACATCATTCATACCTAATCGAAATTTTGTGACCAAACAGTTTACATGTCTTTTTCTGCCTTTACCATCCAAATTGTTTGTAAACTTTTAGGCAACTTTTGTAATGCCAGGGCTAATAGATATAATTTTAGAATCAATTTGATACCACTGTTGTAATGTTATATATATAAAATGTGGCAATTGTGTAAAGCACTGAATAATATGTAGATACAGCATGTTGTTTAAGTAAAATTTTAGGAAATCATTAATAATCGGTCTAAATATTAACAAAATAAAATATATATGTTGTTCAATTTAGTATTTAAGAGTATTGCTAGCTTTAATTAATTTTATAAAGCAATATACGAGAGGATCACAGCGATATGTACCTCAATGTTAACGAACAATTATCCTTATAGAATGTTTTTGAATTCCATTATAACTATATATATTTTATGACGGACCAATCAATAATTTTAATACACCACATATTTGTTGTTTTATTGGTACTCTTGTTATAATTTATATCTTTATTATATAAGTTTATAAAATAGACAGATTTTAATAGATATGTTTAGCTTGTAATGTATAATTATAAAATTTATATACTAAGATGTTATTCGATAAGGTGATAAACGTAAAAGTATTTAAAAATTTAATAAATGTACGTAAAAATTATCATTTTTTATAATTATTTAAGTGTTTCGAGGTATCGTAAAATACATGATCAAATTGTCGAATTGTAAATAGCAAACGCCCCAGCCAGAGAGTATTGGCGCCCTGGTTACGGAAGTAAAACATCTATAAATTAAAATGTTCGATCAAATTAAGGAGCAAAAGGTATAGACCTAAACATCACAAATTAAACAACCAATGTGGTCTAGAATTAGAATTTTATCTGTTGAGTGCATAATAAGGGCAACTATACCTCCTTCAGTCACGTCTTCTTTGTTTGAGCTGCTACTGTACTGTTCATGTCAGAGATGGACTGGTCTGACAAAATTTAAGCAAAAAGTACGATAAACCGTATATATTTATAAATAACGTAATAATATTGTTATTGGATGAGCTACATAAATCAGAATTATATTGACGTAGCCAAAGTTTCAATAGTTAAGTTTTTTTTCAAATGACCCTGTATATTTTTTAATGGATTCTTTCTTGTAAAGCATTCTCTTTGTTTTGGAGTTGGGTTGGGTAGAAATAAAATTCAATTGGATAGCACAAATAAAAAGTCGTTGAATTTAACACTGTTTAATAAATAAAATTGTTACAAAACCATTTGTTCAAGGCATACTAGTCCAGTCGGATTAGACGAATTTTCAACAAATGAAAACATACATCGATAGAAATCTGAATGTTTGTATATTGGAGCTTCTCCCATTGAAAGTCCCTGTCAAAATCGGTTGCCCTCGAGCCGCCATCTTGAAAAAAAGGTACAATGTTTTACCTATATCTCAGTAGAATCTTACAGAAAAATTATAAAAGACCTGACCGAAAAAAACACAGAATTTCACACCTACAAGTTAAAAGAGGAAAAAAACTTCAAGATAGTCCTAAAAAATTTGCACTATTATATCAATACCGATGACATAAAAAATGAAATTGAAAAACTAGGCCACACAGTAACTAACATAAGGAACATTAAACAATACAAAACCAAAACACCACTCCCAATGTTTTTCATTGAACTGAAACCTGCCCCAAACAATAAAAATATTTTCAATGTGGAATTTCTCCAACAATGTAAAGTCTAATTTGAACCGCCAAAGTACAAACGAGAAATCGTCCAGTGCGCTAAGTGCCAGCGATTTGGACACACCAAAAATTTTTGTAATTTAAGACCACGTTGCGTCAAATGCGCAGCGGACCACATCACTGAAGCATGCTCCCGAAAAACAAAATCTCATGATGTCCAATACGTCTTATGCGGAGGAAACCATCCCGCAAATTATAAAGGATGCACAATCTACAAAGAACTGCAAAAAAAGCAATTCCCACCACTTCGACCAAAACTGTACACCCCTCCAGCACAAATTAAAACCTACCAACAAACTCAACCTGGACTATTATACGCATCAATAAACAACGCACAAAACCAACAATCTCATTTCAACAACTCTATGCCAATCCCAAACCAAAATCAATCTCCCCAACAATCCAACGACCTGCTGGAATTATGCAAATGGGCTCTCATTTTACGGAGCGAAGTCACCTTAAAATTCCAAACTACTCAATTTACTGCAGTAATAATTACAAATTCAATAAAACACCACCAAATTAACAGTTATAGAAAAAACTTTCTCCAAGCCACAAATGTAGCCATAGAAGACTCCTCAGGTCTTCTAACTATCTCATCAGCTGTCTACTTCCCCCCCAAGCACAAAGTAATACAAGAACATTATAAAAATTACTGCAACACCTTAGGGCGACGATTCTTTGCTGGTGGTGATTATAACGCCAAGCACACCGACTGGGGTTCCAGACTTATTACACCTAAAGGGCGTGAATTACTCAAAGCTATAGAGAAATCCCACCTGAAATACCTATCCACCGGTGAGCCCACGTACTGGCCAACAGATAGAAACAAAATACCAGATCTCGTAGACTTTGGTATTACAAAAGGCATTCCTCATGACTATGCTACAGCAAAATCTTGCCTTGATTTATCTTCTGACCACTCTCCAGTTTTAATCACTTTATCCGCAAAAGCAATAAGCAGAAGTAAACAACCGAGTATAAGTAATAAAAAAACAAACTGGGATAAATTTAGACGAATCGTCGACAATAATCTACAGTTAAATGTTCCCTTAAAACGGAAGAAGACATAGAGACATCTGTCAAACTATTCAATGACACAGTACAACAGGCGGGCTGGGACGCAACGCCTGAATCAGATGAGCCTAACCTAGTCTACAACTGTCCCCCATCAATTCAACAAAAATACTGGAAAAAAGAAGGATTAGAAAACAATGGCCTCTCACCAATGGAGGATACTGATTACTTATGGAGAGCGACTAAAAAAATTAAACAGGCCATAAAAGCCTCACCACCAAATAGGACCCGTCAAGGAACATGGGCTAGAAGTAATGAGGAGAAAGCACATGTTTTTGCAGAGCACCTCTCCGAAGTATTCCAACCACACTCATCAGAAAATGAACGTGAAGAAGAGGAAGAAACTACCAACTTGAGCCACTAGTCCCACGCATTAAAATCGCCGAAGTGCAAAGAGTTGTTAAAACATTACACCCCAAGAAAGCACCGAGGTACGACCTGATTACTGGACAAATTCTTAGACAGTTGCCCTACCAGGAAATAAAATATCTCACGCAACTATTTAATGCAATCTTGCACATTGGGTACTTTCCAAGTCAGTGGAAGGTAGCACAAATTGTTCTAATCCCAAAACCAGGGAAACCTCCAAATGAGGTAAAATCGTATCGACCAATAAGCCTGCTCCCCATAACCTCTAAACTGTTTGAAAAGATTCTACAAACTAGACTCTCTACCATCCTTGAGGATAACAAAAACATACCCAACCACCAGTTCGGTTTTAGACCAATGCACTCTACGATAGAGCAAATTCACCGAGTTGTTGATAAAATCATCGAAGTATTTGAAAACAAGCAATATTGCTCTACAGCATTTCTTGATGTCACGCAGGCTTTCGACAAGGTGTGGCATGCTGGACTGTTAGCTAAGTTACGAATAATCCTCCCCTTGAACTATTTCCTCCTACTTAAATCATACCTGAAAAACCGACACTTCCTAGTAAAAGTTGTCACTGAACTAACTGACCTATATGCGATAAATGCTGGAGTACCACAAGGCAGCGTCCTTGGACCTTTGCTATACTTAATATACACGGCCGACCTTCCAAGTACACCAGAAGTTGTAGTAGCAACCTTTGCGGATGATTCCGCGGTCCTAGCCGCTGATAATAATCCTGCTGTCGCCACACAAACTCTACAAACAATATTAACTTCAATGCAATCTTGGCTAAAGAAGTGGATAATTAAAGTTAACGAAACTAAATCTGCACATATAACGTTCACCACACGACAAGAAACCTGCCATCCTGTTTATCTAAACCATACTCAACTGCCACAACAAGAAGAAGTAAAATATCTGGGACTCCACCTGGACAGGAGACTTACCTGACGCAAACATCTATTCATGAAGAGGAAACAACTAGGTCTGACACTTACCAAAATGTACTGGCTACTTGGTCGAAACTGAAAACTAATTATCAACAACAAACTTCTTGTTTATAAAGTAATAATTAAACCGATTTGGTGCTATGGAATCCAACTCTGGGGTACCGCTTCAAACTCCAATATAGAGATACTTGAACGTTTCCAGTCAAAAGTGCTACGCATGATTGCAAACGCACCCTGGTACGTGTCAAACGCGGTTGTTCGGAATGATCTACAAATTCCAACGGTCAAGGAGGAAATAGTCAACTACAGTAAGCAATATCGAATTCGACTCAGCTTACACCCAAACGATTTGGCAACAAACCTCATGAACCAGCCAAGAAATAATAAAAGACTTCTGCGATATGCACCCAACGAATTACCAAACAGATTTTAATTACTTTTAAGTTTAGATAGGTTTAGAATTAAGGTTTACATTTAAGCATATTATCCTTAAGCCACTCAAGGTCTAGAAAACCTACTCATTATATGAAGATGACTATTGAGCACTCTTCGACATGTTGTATAGCTTTTGCTGAATGTAAACTTACAAATTGCAAATAAATAAAAAAAAAAAAAAAAAATAGAAAAAAAAAAAAAAATAGATAAAAAAAAAAAATAAAAAAAAAAAAAAAGCAAAAAAGCATATGAAAATTTTTTGTTTCTACTACTTTAGTGATAGTTGAATAGCAAATTTTTTAATTTTTTTTTTTTTTTTACTCTGAAATCAAAAAGTCTCTTGCATTTTACACAATTCTGTGCCGTATTGCTGAAAATAATACAGCGTATTTTGCCCTCTTTCGTCTAATAGCCCCAGTAATTTACCTTACTACACTGCCATCTTAATCGTTGAAGCGCGCTGATATAGTGGTGTAGATGCATTATTTATATTGAGTGATGTGTATACGAATTTAAAAAAAAGGCGAGGTTTAGAACCATTGTACAGGCTCTAATCAACTGTCGGTTTGTCTGATGTGGGCGTAGATTGTGATTCGTGAAAAACGTATCTGTTTTTACAGTTGAAATTCAAAAAATTAGGATGCAGTGAATTTTATAAGAGTAGTAGTAATGTAGGTTAGGGCCCGTTTCGCAGGTAAGAGCTCGAGTCCAAGCGGCAGATGTTCGATCTCACTGGTGACGAAATGTTGTTGCGTCTTGATTATTTTAAAAACAACCTGGCAAATGACGAAAATTGAATTATTTATGAAGAATGCCTTGGTACTGAAGAGACAGTGAATGTTAAAAATAAAGGACTTAAACACTTTAAAAAACAGTAACAGGAGAAGAGATAGAAAAAAAAACAAAAATTGGAAGAATTATATTCAGTAGCTGTGCATATTTCGTGCAGATAAGAATACACTCGTGAAAACAGCATTATTGCTGCATTAAAATGACAAAGCACCACTGAAGCAGAATCTGCTAGTTCACCAAAAAAATCGAAGCTCAGGTCATCTATTCCAAGTTTTGAATTTAAAAATGCGTGTTTTTACTACTTATGCAAAAATCATCGACTAGCAGTTTTATGAGAGACAAAAAAAGCATGCCGTAAACGTACGAAAGTTTGAAGTTTATTCCTGAAAGAAAGTATACTACAAGCCGGCAGGAAAAAAAATGACAAATGGGGTCGAGAAGTAATACAGTGGTTACAAAGTGCTTTGAACTTGGTCGCCGTTGAAACAATTTACTATGACAGATATTCCGTTAATTTCTTTAAAAAGTCGCCAACAGGCTAAAAAAGTGGACGTTCACCAGTTGACGATGTAAAATCAGCAATGGAGGTAATATATGACAATGCTACACCTAGTTCGAGTGGCATGCAACGATTTTAATTGGTAAGAATAGACAAAGAAGCTGCAAAAAACTATTTGCGCAACAGTTTCGAGACCTCAGTAGACTTTATTGTCCATTTCATGTCGGCAAAACTATTGGAGATACAAAAAATGTTAGAATGCTTTTCTATAGGCAATTTAATAAACTATATTTTTTATCTTAACTATTTTTTCGTATTGTATAAACAAAAAAGTATAGATTTTTAGGCGACCTGAAGGTGTTCTGACAACTGATAAGTTCTGCCTGACAGGAAAGTAGACAAGTTGTGTAAGGTTCAATTGAGTGTTCTTGAACAACACTTAATTTTCAAAAATTTTTGGTGTGGACATTTTCAATTTTTAAGTTTAACATTTATAATTTTGAAAAATTTTGCAAAGAAATAATGAAGTTCTTGGTGACTTCAATAAAATTTATAAAAGTGAATCTTGCTTATGGAAAGTTAAAGGTGATAACTATCACAATAGAGACAAGAGAGATGCTGCATACCGGAAATTTGTGGATAAGTTGAAGGAAATAGATTCTAATGTAAACGAGACTTTGGTTGAAAAGAAAATCAACAGTTTACGATCCAATGTTCAGAAGGAGCAGAACAAAGTTAACTCCTCAATGAAATCTGGAGTTTCAGCAGTTGATGTATACAAACCTAGAGCATCGGTCTCAAATTTATATCCAAAAAATGACAATGATGAGGTAAGAAAAACACAAAATTTGTGTTGACAATGTTTATTTACCTATAATTATTTAGTTAAGTATATTTTAGCTTAGGTAGGTGAATAAAAGTTTTAGTTTAGAAAACCTCCTCCCACTTATAACTACAACGTTTTAGTTCATTAATTCTGTTTGTTCTTCAATATGTGTGTATTTTGGCCATGACACTGTCCCTTCGTCCATGAAGTAATCCATGAATTGTTGAATTGTTCTCTAACTTTGACATTTTCACAAATATTTCCTCGATTACGAGATTGCAGTTGGTTCATATTAGATTTTACACTAACTCAGCCAAGAGACAATCACTTCCATCTTGAGCACTTTCCTGATACAAACAATTTGCAGGTGCATAAGCAGTAGGCTGTTGATCCATCAAAAGTTATGCAGAACGCATGCAGTCATCACCGTTTATTTTGTGGTTGTAATTTATTGCAAATGATATTTGGCTTTTAAACAAAGTGTCTAATCGCTTTAAAATTTCAGTTGTCATCGGAAATGCATCCTCCGCAACAAAAACATCAGGGAGTTTTTAAAATTTTCGGTGAGGTCAGATCAAGGAATACGTAGACTTTTCTCTACTAATTTTTCATAAAAACGTGTATTCCAGAGTACACCGACGCACAGTGATTCAAAATTGAATTTTGGGATGACAAAAATCTCATAAGTTGATTATTATATTTTGAAAAAACTGTTTTCTATGTATTTTCTTATAACAAATGCATATTCCTTACACTGTGGTCCCAGTGTAAGGGAACTGTAGATGTAATAAAAATATGAGAATGACCTGATTCATTATTTTCAAGCCTTTGTTTGTATGTACTTTGATTACCACTACCGTCAGCACACCATTTGTAAATCATTTTTAACTTAATATTAGAGTAATAAGAAGAATCAAAAGTCGATAAAAAAACTTCTTTTTGAACTTCTGCGATCCGCTTCACAATATGGTGTAACAACCAATATGATGTAACAATGCTTGCAAACTTGTCTCTGCTGATATTTCTTCTTGCCCAAGGACAATTTCTCGGTGCTCAATTTACATAACTCGTAAACTCTTCGTTTTTGTGAACGATTGCCTGCTTCGGAAAACGGTTTTTTCGGGCGACCACGACTGTTTCCAATTGATTTTTGAACAGCCTTGTTTGTATTAAAAAAAGATAGATTTTGTTGAAGCCACTATTTTCTTCTTAAAATCTGGCAAGTATTTTCTTTCTTTCCATTTGCGAAGAAGAACAATGAATAAGTTTTTTATTTCACCCAGTATATTTTTTATATCATCATCAGTAACATTTTCGCCCTACGATATGTTTAGTTAAGTAAGCTAGGGAATCTCTATAGGTTGGTTGAAATTTATTCTTAATTTTTCAAAAAGATCGTTTATGATATTATATATGATCCGCTCTGAAAAGAAAAATCGGAAATCGTAAACAGACAAAAAAAGGTATGAAAACCTTAAAGTAAGGAAGTGATAAAACTATATAAAAATTAAAAGAATTTGTAACAATGGGTAACTTAAAAATGCCAGCCTTTTTAAGTAAAATTATTATTAAAATAAAATGATTTTTGCCCTAAAAAAATAAATAAAAGAAATAATAATAAAAAAATAAATAAAAGAAACTACTCCACAACCCGCTAAACGTATTTTTGTATTACATATCTGCAATATTCTCTTCCATATTTTAAACACTGTAATGTAACCCAGGTACTTGCAAAAGTAAGATTTAAATAGCCCGCCAGAACACAAAGCCGGTCGCAAATGAAAAGTTCCTACGACATTTAATTTAGAACATAACACTTCCCGCTAGTTTATTCGATGATCATGTTGTAACGTTGTAGTAGACAGACAAATTAAATAAAACGCAAACGTGGAGATTAATGAATTTATTAGAATGGTAACAACAATAAATTTAGAATAAATATGTAAGTCGAAGAAAAAAAACAAAACGGGGGCACGTCTCTACCTAGACGACCCGAGGAAAGAGAGGTTAGACAACCTCGGGTTAACTCTGACATAACTCAAACAAACAAGAATCATACCAGTAAGTAATCATACCGGGTTCGAGATCAAATTTTCAATTTGATCGATCAATTTGAAAAATTAGAGTCCTCGTACACAAGTGTAAAACCAAAAACATAGGGGTGTCGTAATCCAGTCCATTTTCACACACAATGCGATTAAAACTGAAGAAGGTATAGCGTCAAACCTGTTGGTTTGCAAGGTGGGTCGACAGTGGGTTCGAACTGCGAATGTTCTTAAGAACTTAGGAAGCATCAGAATGAGAAGTACAAATTTCAGCCATTATAATTCTACTTATAAAGATTTAGTTTTACATACACAAAAATCAAATGAGCAAAGGTCAAGGGGCAATGGCTGTTGTATCCTCTCTCCGATCTTCATCCCTTAGGTTATAAAATATTAGTAATTCAACAAAGCCGACTCTCACATCTAGATTCTCATTATACCCAACTTAAACAAAACACCCCAAAAGATAATTACATTCGTGTACGATCTTATTCTGCAATTATTGCGAGTTATTTACACCGCTACCCGGGATCCTTAATTGCACAATGACAAAAAACAGCTATCCTAAACACGTCGTCAGATTATGCATACGTGCATCATAACCTGTACATGATTTACTACCCAAAAACAGGAAGCAAAGAAAAAACGTATTACTAATCTTACATTACTAAGAGATCACCCCACAATTTAATACCTTTGTTTAAAAGTGGTTTAATGCACACCTAGAATTCGTCACAAAAAAACGTTGTTAGCGTCACTAATCAACCTCTAATCAATTCCGCAATCAACCCCTAACCATCCCTTTCCATTCTAGTGCTTCCCTCGAAACCGTGCGCGCGAAATACAAACTAATAACATATACAGAATGGTGCCAAAGTAAAATACATAAAACAAAAGAAACTACCGCGTAAAATTTAAATTCAAATCGAGCCATTTCAACACTATTTTTGCCCGTCAAATCTTGTCAAAAATATAATTTAAACTGTCCGTAACACATACTGCAATCCTTTATTTTAAGCTGATTAAGCTTACAATTATTTTGGATTATAAATAGTACTGACTTATTTGTAAATATGGAGTGTTTGGATATTGTTGATTGTTTTTATAGCATTTTGAACAATTTTGTAACAAATTAAAAATTCATTTTTATCATGTTAAAATTCCAAACGGATTCACTGTGCGTCGTTAGATGCTTTCCTTCGATAATAATAAGAACCCGAATTTCTTAAGGGCCATCCATGACGGCTATGCAGTACGGGAAGTTTTATCGATTTTCAAAATATTTCTTTCCATTTTTCTGCACATTTGGAAAACTTACAATAAACGAAAATTGAACTGCATTTGATTTTAGGTGATGATCCATCGCCACAGGAAAACCAGTTAACACAAACTCTCTCTCAAGAAGAGCTGCGTGAATCGACTCAACCTACTGCGTCGACTGGAATTAACGACCTGGCCGTAATACAAAGATTTATTTATTGAAAAGATGAAATCTAATGATGATATATCAGTCCACAACATTACACTCCGTTTACCACACCAAGTCCACAATTTTACACACCATTAATGCATCAAGAACAATACCCAACTCCTCAAAACAATATAGAAACAACAGACATTTTTTTATCAAATTTCATTATTACTATTATTGAAATTTTAGAATAAGTGAAAATACACATATTTCAATTGTCTGAGAAAGATGATAGATTTGCATTTTGCTTGAGAAAAAAAAGTGATGACAACATAGATGCGCACGACTTTTCAGACAGTTTCAAGCTTGACAAATACTTCACAGCATTTGACAGCAAGTTCTGATCACGTTTTGACGTGGTAGGTAATTTGCAAATTGTGTATTAAAAGTTTGCTTAAACACATTAAAAGTTTACTTTTTATTTTCATTTATTATTAACTAGATTAAAACCGGTCTACAGACCGGCGGACAACTTGATTGAGAACCCATATAGTACTGTTAATAAAAATATCCTGCTAAAACTTTTGAGTTTTTTTTTACAACTACACCTTTTCAAGTATTTTTGAAAAAAATTTGTCATGCATATTTGAAACCGTCTTGGTCAGCCCGTCATTTTAAGGTATCACTCGATGGGTGGTCGTATTTAAGAAACAGGCGCCCCCCCAGGCCCAACCCACATAAGTGGAGAAAAGCGTTTTTTTATTAGACGTCGTTCGGCCCGGGGCATGCCCAAGAAATCTAGCTATCACAACTTGAGATCAGGCACACCCACGGTGTGTATAGAAGGAGAACGACAGGAGAATTAACTCGATTATTAATATAGATTTAAGGTGTCTCAATGTTAAACATTTTATTTTATAGTTTAAAAGTTTAATAAAAAAATGTAGAACATACTTTGATGTATTTCTACAAAACTTTGTATAAAGCCACACATACTTGTCAGGAATAATTGGTCCAAGACATTGTGGTGAAATCCTAGTTGAATATTTGAGACGTTCGTTTATACGGTTGTCCGGATGCTAATAATCTCAAAGTAGGAATTGTGATAATTAAATTGTTCATTTGTCTCTTCTCTGTAATCATTACTTACACAATTGTTTGCGTTTTCTTCGTTTACTTTTAGGTGTCGCGAAAATTACGGAAAAAAGAAGAAGTAAAGCAAATCATCTCCTAGAAGATCCATGGTGAGCTGACAAACTTATTGAACCTGTCAATACATGAAAAGTGTGCTTCGCAGGTGACAGGTACACCTGACATGTATGTGTCTGTGAACTGGAAAGCCCTTTCGAGCCATAGCTATAATCTAGTTTTCAAGAATATTTTCATTGGTTTCAGATAATTCTGTTCTTAGACCCATTTTTCTGTGGAAAAAGTAGTTGACGTAATAGTAGAAAAAAAAAAACTAACTGTAATTTCACATGTAATTTGACTACGTTAGATCAACCGTTTTCCCGCTCGTGATCGTTAATTTAATTTAATATTTAACAACTGGCCGAAGTTAGCTACTTAGTTTAATAGATGTCCATTACTCATTCATTGTCCACTATTGGATCAGTGGCCCTACTCGTTCATTTTCTTGTGCCTTCTAAACGGTATTTTTGTCCGTGATACCGTGAAACTTTCACCTTCTTCAGTGTTGTCCACTTCTAATTTTTGTCTAGAGCATTGAGTGAATTTACTACTTCCACTGGAGAGGTCACTCGAATGGATGGCTTTCTAAGATCTCTGACTCCTCGCCGCTATCACTATCTCTTTTATTTTTTCATGTAGCTCGTTTTCGTGAACTTGATAGTCATCGTTAGCGAGGTGTTCGTTCATGACCCACTAAAGAGTTTTTACAATAGGTCATATAAGAATTAAGTTACCATCAATTTCTGAGAGTTGAAAGTACGTTGATAAATGAAGATATTTAAGTGAACTGCATGTCTTGCAACATCTCGTGTATAATGAACACTTTTTTGGACACAGTGTTATTGGCTAAACCCAAAGACCTGAGACGGAACGTAAAGGTGCCAGATTGTTCAACGTTGTCGGTGTGGTGAACCAGTTATTGTCACATTTCTTAGACAAAGCATAACAACAAAAACATAAAATAAAAACAAAATGTATTATGTCCTATGTCTCCTTCACTTTTTGCTGAAGATTGCCGCTTAGCCATTGGAACAAAAATATATACACTAGCGCAACCTCCAAGCTCAATTGTTTACCAATAACCAACACTAAAATGTACCAACCGATTTCAAATTTAAATGGAGCTTAAATTGCTCAAGCAATCGCTTAAAACCGAGTTTTTCACAAAGTCATGTACCGGAAAAGTTCTTGCGCACTTAAATATGTAACTACATTAATAAAGTTTTTCGGAGTTCACTGAGTCAACGTTAAAACTTATTGCAACATTACACAATTCCATGAATAGTTTCCGCAAACACAACTTGAGAGTGCATACAGGGTTGTAAAACCTCTAACAAAAAAACACGTGTCTAAACTGAACAGCAAGAGATAAGATTTTCAATGAACAATCGTTGAACTTGCGGAGTTAAATGATAGAAACAAATGGTTACCATTTCGACACGGTCCATCCCAGAATTCACTAATCAACCGACCATGGAGGCCTCAATCCCTTTTCATTTATTCTCCCCGGAAATTCTTTTATATTACTATGGAACGAATCTGAGCAGGTCCATATTTGTAAGTTTATCAACTGTTTAATCTAGGGTAGTAATTAGTTTTTGTTTTCGTTCAGTTCAAAAGATTAACAATATGCATATATCTTTGTGTTGACCTAACATATTCCCAAATTTGGGAACATCCAAAAGCTAAGGTCAGGTCTACCCTTGTTGGTAATTCAAATATTTTTTTTAATCTACCCAATGCAAATTCCAAAATAATTTCTCCCAAGGGAAAAGGCAGAGTGTGCCAATTTTTTCTAAATAATGACAGTACGTTTTTACAATTGGTACCATACTTCTTGTAATTGATTAAAAAACATTATTTGTGGACAATAAAAAAAACAAAATACAGTACATTTCTGTCACTAAGGTAGATTATTAAATATATTAACATTTGGTTTATGTATTGTTGGCAAACCGACACGCACTGAAGAGCTTGTTTGCAGTTACGGATTGGTGTCCAAACTTGGATAAGTAGGGCTTAAGAAGCACTAGACCTTACACGGGGCAAGAAGGTTCTAGTTTAGGAAAATTTTCCGAATATGCTCAATATGCGAAATTTTTGATGACACGAATCTTCTCATGTAGATCGTTAGCATTTCTTATATGTCACAAATATGAAATTCTAGGGATCAGTAAGCCGTAGTTTATGTAACTTCCGATAGATAACCGTAGAGCTGAGTATACTATTTTGGCCTACCATGACATCATTTCCGGACCTGGTCATCATCAAGATCCTGCCAGACTTCCAGGAACAACACCATAAAATTATGTTAAGAAGAAACAGAATAGAGACTATTAAGCATATTAACTTTCTTAATCGGAAAGTGAGGCTCTGTAGCATGATTTGACCTCTTGAAAGACTTGTGAAGCCCAATATGTTTTTAATTAGATATCTACACGTGTTTAATCAAGAGTAGAACATGCTTGAGACATTTAGGTATTTGGTGTTTTCCTGAACCTCCAAAAGGAACCAATTTACTAAAGTTCGCGGTTTCGTAAAATAACTCTACATCATGTGGGTCACAGTAATACATCTCATTCTTTACTCAATACAATAATTCATATGTAACAATACGAATAAATAATAGGTTTCACTTCAGCTTTGAATCGTATAGTTTAATACAACCTGGCTAAGAAATACGAGCTAAGCTGGATCTCTTTCAGGTTCATCTTCTAGGTTTCGTCATCTAGGCATTTTTTTTAAATTTGGGTGGTAGTTCTTCCAATGTAGGACAAATGGCTAAACTGAATGAAATTACTTTGCAAGTCCTACTAGAAATATTTTTGTTCTGTTTCAGCTTTTGAAACAGAGAAATTCAACTAAATTAACTAAGGTATCTGATGAAGCAATTTGACAATACCACTCGAATTCTTTGTTTTTGAATATTAGACATTGAAAAATACTGAATTTGGCATGTAACGTTAAACTAAACTAAATAACCAAAGGGAAAAACTTTGACATTTATTTATAAGGCAGCAAATATTTGAGACTTCAAAATTCATTTGGGAATCTTTTTATTCAAAAATTTGAAAGAATTGGATTTCAGAGTTAGTTGCTAAGTAGACTTTTTAGTACAATAACACCGGTACCAGTGAATTAGACCCAAAGCTAAAGTGACAACGAATCCAAATTATCTTTTGAACGCCTTTCGCTTATAAAGAATCCAGAATTTTCATATTCTTCATATCTCCAATGACCAAATTTAACGCAAAATGTAGAATGTCACTTTTGGCAGATATTTGCTACTGTCATTCTGTCAGTGGTTATAAATTATGAATCCGAATCAATAATCTGTATCAAATCCAAGGTAAAAGAAAATTACTGTACATGCATCTTAAACGGTTAGATGAATAGTTATGCCCAAAGTTTACGTGTTATATAGTGGAGAAGGAGGAAGACAGTTAGTTTGTTATTATTGCAAAAGATTATGTTAATTTTTCTTATTTAAGAGGAGGAGACACATGCGAGGAAGAAGAATGGAGTTGTAGAAATTGGACAGAATATGCGTGTCTATCTTGTTTTTTTTGGATTATCGTTATCGCTCTTTTGCTTGTGATGTTTATTTGGCTTGTATCGAATCGTGACGGTTTTGGCTTTTCAAAAGACGATCCCGAAAAATTATGCAATGTTCACATCTTTCTAACGACAATGGGTTTTGTTATTCTCGAAGCAATAGGTAAATATAAATTTTCATAATTGTTTAGTTAACATGTTACTATTTCAGCCATCACATTGTTTAGAATATGTAGATGCTGTCGACGTAGAAATCTTAAAATTGCCCACGCCATTTTTCATGTTTTGGTTATTCCTTGTTTATTGCTTGGTTGGTATACAGTTCACCAGTACAGCAATGAAAAAAATAATAATCGCGTTTATACGGCTCATGCTTGGATAGGATTGTTTGCCATTTTATTTTATTTAGTACAGGTAAATTTACTGACAAAATAATGAAATAAGAGTAGCTTTTGTTGTTATCTTTGTAGTAGGTTTGGATTAAGACAACTGATGATAATCAGTGCTAATATAGTTTTCACGTATTTTTTGTAATCGCTTGGAGAGGGTTAATCTAATTTCTTGCTGATGTTCTAGGTTGTGGCCTAGAGTATATATGAGCTGACATGCACACTAAAAAGCTGAATCACTTTCTCACGAGTACTGAAAGTTCTTAAAGAGAAGATAGTTTGCTGTCTCTTTCACTGATATGAGGACTTATATCAGTTTGAGACTATTATGGGCGCTAATTACATTAGGGGACTTTGAGAACTTTCCATATTATCTCGTTTCTTAACCTTTTTAGTTGTCCTCTTCTCAATTATGAGTGGCTTTATATATAGCAGATAGTAGATGGTGGCTTCTTTGAGAATAACAGAAGTGCAATTTGCACCTGAGACTACGACTACTGTTTCATACATCATTTATTTTTCAGCCATTTGTATTCGATATTTGGAATATTCCGGTTCTAAATCAAAATTCCGAATTTCTTTATAATTGCTTTTGGGTCTTGGTGAAGATTAACCCCTTGCGTATAATTTTGTCTTTTTGTACATAAGAGATTTTTGAGTCTAAATACAAGGGACGTATTTTTTCTTAAACTTATTCTACAACTGTTAATTGTTAATTTAAATTTAAATGATAATTATGATGTTAATGATAACGTTAATGTAAAATGTTTCAGTTTCTTATAGGAGCCTTCACTTTCTTAGGACTCACGTTGTGTAATCGAGCAACAGCGCCGTTTAGGGAAGATATGATTCCTCTCCACGCATCGTTTGGAATTTTAAATTTTGTGTTTAATGTTATTGCCGTTTGTACAGGAATCCAAGAAAAAGTTTTTACTGAATCAGGGTTTGTATAAGAAAACTTTTCTAACAGAATATGTATAGCGGATAATTTTAGCTATGCAGAAGGAATTTCAGAAAACGAAATACTTATGGTTAGAATATTGCTTTTACTTATACTGGTCCTCCTTGTTCTTGTTCATTACCTCCTACGAAGAGAAGAATTCCGTTATCGAGCCCATTTGCCAAGCTTTCAAGAAGAATGTCCCTAATTTATAAAAGTTTTGAATAAGAATCTAATTCTGTAGAATTTCTTGGTGCTACATTAAAACATCGGTAAAAAATATTTTTTATTTTAATTTTTATATAATTCTATATTATTTTCACTTGACAGAAGTCATCTGAAAATAAAATATCCTACATTGCCCCGATGTTCAACTTTGATATACAGGGTGATCTGCGTAGAGCATTATTTTAAATACAAACCTATGATTCTCTTTACACGGGTCGATTGGTTACATAATTCTGAGTTTATATGACCTAAATTATGTTATCTTATACCTGACCGTTTTTGACATGTCATCCAACAAAATGGTATTTGTAATAGTTTATGAATATAAGCTTTCGCGGCTGTTGTCACTAATCATCTTTTTATAACAGTTAACGAAAAAAATTGTATCTCGCAAATTAGTTGAGATTATAAAGTTAAATTTATGGACCAGTTGGTTGGAAATCCTGATGTCCTACTGGTGGTTCCATTTTGTACTATATGGGAACAGGCAAATTTCAAATATCGCAATCAAAAATTTTCAAAAAGTCAATTTTTTCAAATGGCACCTAATGTTTTTATTTTTTAAGGGAATTAAACATAAAGTGTCATTTCAAAAAATTGACTTTTGATTATTTTTTATTGTGATATATGGTACAAAATGGAACAAACAGTAGCACATCAGGAGTAAGCCTCAATTTCCAGCCAACTGCTCCATGAATTTAATTTTATAATCTCAACCGATTTGCGAGATAAAAATTAACTCGTTAACTGCTACAGTCACATTTTTTGAAAAAATATGACATGTCAAAAACGGTCACATAATTTAGGTTATATAAAGTCAAAACTATATGGACAAACCACTCATGTAAAAGAAATTATAGGTTTGTATTAAAATAAGAAAGTTGATAGCAACCCAAAAAATATTCAGGACCGTACTCAGGACGACTGGACCCTTTAAGGAAAGTGGAATGTAAAAGAACCAACACACTTGTTACTGGTGGATGCAACGTTTCGCACCCTACTGTGGGTGCTTCTTTTAAACCAGTGCCAGATTAAATGGGTGTTGTAATGAAAGTTGTAAGTTTGAAACACATTCTTTTGTTACATGGTTTCATCACTCATTTAAATAAAACACAAATAAGCAATCACCTCCTGCAATTTGCAAACGTAAACGACAATTACGAAACGTCGCCTTCACCAGTAACAAGTGTGTTGGTTCTTTTACGTTCCACCTTCCTTAAAGGGGTCCAGTCGTCCTGAGTACGGCTCTGGAATATTTTTTTGGTCAATTTTACGGAAGGAAAATCTTTTCAACATACGTTGATCGCAACATTCGGCTCACCATGTATAGCTAAAGATCTGAAAATATTTTAAGTAGAACGAAAATGATCAATTATGGCCGCATACCAAATTTCAAGTATTTGATTTATCTGCAAATTAAAAAACTTTTAATGCACGCAAATCTCCCTGTATAGTAATAGTAGAACATTTTTAAGCTGATTTAGGCGCTATTTAATATCATACAAAAATTAAATTTAAAAAACGAAGAAGAAATTAAATAAAAACTTAATCATAAAAGAAGTGGTTTACTTATTATCTAACTGTGATAATGGTAACCTTACAACAAACGTCAATGAGCCCATTTCCTCAATGTAATCCGTAGAAGAAAAAGGTACCCATTATACTGACTGTAACGATACGTTTTTATTTTTAAGTATCGCACAGTCACTAAACTAATTGTAATAATTAATTGTTATTATAAGACCAATTCTTGTGTGTTTAATTATTATTAATTTTGTATATTACTAACTGTAAACTCAAAGCAAAAGATAGCGGGCGACCCGTTGTACAAAACCCGGTAGCGCCCTGCTTAAACTGCGCATGCAGTTCTCTCTCGTAAGCTAGTTGCCCCACTTAAGTAATGCCTTATATAAGCGTGAGCTCTTTCGCTCTTTTGTTAAAGAGTCAGTTGGGTCCGGATACCTGTTCCGCCTGGTCCTGCGGCTAATATTGAGTAAGATTGCTTCTCTAATTTAATCGCCAAAGATACCGCTTTGGCGATTCCCTCCCGACCCGCACGATGCAGAAATACCGCGTTATGATCCCTTGACTTCCCATTTCTCCACTCCGTGTGTTGTATTTGGGGTGACGCATTTTCGCGCCTTGAGTACACCACTCAAACAGTTGTCCAAGTTGACATAGCGCATTTTTGTCTGTCAACTTAGCCATTCCTTTTCATTTTTCCTATCCGTGTGTTGTGTTTAGGGTGACGCATTATCGCGCCTTAAATACACCACTCAAATCGTTGCCCGGGTTGACATAGCTCATTTTCGTACGTCGACTCGGTCACTCCCACTACCTACCGCATCCCTTAACAAACCGCCGTTCTGCTTATATACTGTCATACTCATCGTTATATTAACCGCCGCTCTTCTTACATTACCGAAACCCTCGCCCCTATAACCGTCAAATTCGCTGACTGCTTTTGGATGGCATGGTTTGTGCTGTAAAACTAATAACAACATGTTTCATGTTAAATAAAGTTTTATTGTATTTTCTTTATTTCTCCAAACTGCTTCCCTTTAGACGATCAGAACACTGGAGTTTTTAACCTCCACTGTAGCTGCCCGACGAACAAACGGGGAGTAAACTTCGTCATCAAATCTGGCGCCCGAGATCCACCCACTTTTGCTATTTACAGAAACTAACGGATTTGGGAAGCAAGCGTCACAACTGCATTTCCACGTTGTATGACCAGGCTAAGACGTTGATATAGGTAAATGAAATCTTGAGTTTGAATCACCAAAATACGTTTTCCTAAATTATTCAAAAAGGTTATTGTTTCTTCACAAATACAATCTAAAGTTTCCACTGCTACTAGTATAAATCTGTATCAATTTTCAATGGGGTTCTTGTATTTAACTTTTTTCCTTTTTGCTGACTTTTTGGTTCATATTCCATAATAACTTTTTGATAGTTTTATATGAGGTGGGGAGAGCGTGTCTGTGCATGTGGCATCCCAAACTAGTGATTATCCTGCTGCCGAAAGAATTAAGGTTACCCCATCAGGTTTCTTTCCATCGTCGGTACTAAATCCTGCAGGTTCCAAAACTAAAGCTACTTTACCTGCTAAATGCTCTTCTAATTATTTCATTTAATTGAAAATGCCAAGGTTTTTCTTACAATGTAGCCCGTAAAGGCCAAACTTGTCAACTTGTTTTCCACAAACACTGGTTTGGAGGTAGCAGATCTCAATCTTAACGCAACGGAAATACGGAAAGTGTTATTTCTATTAAAGTCCCTATTTCTTTTGAAAAAATGCATGACAGTCATGTTCCAGATTCATGGGCTAGAGAAGCATTAAATCTTGCTTTGTCAGTACTTAAAATAAATATTAATCTTCCTACTAACCTTTCAATGTTAATCTTGTTCCTTTTTCTTCTGATAATTCTAACATCTGGAGCCACTTTCATTGCATAGAATTTCAAATTAAATTATTGACTCCTAATATTATGTTTAAATTACTGAGCCTTCTTTAAGGAGTGTGAAGAGTAGGAATTTAGGATTTCATTAAGACCCAGTTCCTTATTAAGCCGACGTTTCGCCTATGAAGTATACGCTTTTTAAGGTACGTAAAGGAATGGGGTATCAAAAAACATGATCACTGTCAAACGTAGAATCCAGTTACATAGATACATAAAAGCAATTAAAAACAGTTACATACATAAATTAATAAATTATATAAAACAAACTTTGACTTTACAAACAACATTCATAGGCGAAACGTCGGCTTACTAAGGTACTGGGTCTTAATGTTCTTCACACTCCTTAAAAAAAAGCTCAATTTCAATTAAGAGTCCCTACAATAGAACTTCATCTGTAAACATCATTTTGATGAGGTTAAAATTGGTGCTTATTGATGCAAGGAAGGTACGGCAGGGCGCATTATTCACTTTTCTTATTTCGATTCCTCCATAGCAGACGAGTAGTAAAGATATCGTCCATATTTTTTCTTCTAAGTTTGTGAAGTGGCCTTGAAAGAGGTATCAAAACGCTCGATGACGTCAGTAAACTTCTAAAATGGAGTAGTACAAAATAGATAAACCAGTTTAGGAATAACAGTATGGTATTTGAACTGAGTACAAAAAATAGGAGTTAACGCTTCGTCTGTAATTGAGGAGTCTGTAATTGAAAGTACATCAGTGAGAGATCTTGAAACGATTGTCCTTTTGATTCAACTCTGGACAGAAGTATGTTTCAAATTTCGATGGATTGATTCGAGTCCAAAGGATTTACATTTATCAATCATAATCTGGAAGTAATGAAGTAACGGGTCACCTCCAAAAATTACATTCATCCAAATACCAAATACTAAATTCTGAGATGAGACTTTCCACAACTGAATGGATTGCTTGGGGAAATACCTTGGTTTCGCCGACTTCTGAGTTTATTAAATGATATCTGCAAAAAACAAAGATGAAGGAGTAGAGTAGCATTGCCACAAAATGGATACAGGAGAGGAGATTTAGATTTGATTTAATTCAACATTTTTTATAATCTTATTTAAAAGTACTTTATTGCACTACTTGTTTTGACTTATTGCGTGAACAGCAGCTTCACAACCTCCTTTTGTACCAAATCCAAATTGTATTGGCCGTAAAATATTTCCAATTGCTTATTGATAGAAGCTGTTAAATTAGCTCCAAATAGGATAAGCAAAATACGCTCAGGTACAGTTCCACTTAATATTAGGTTACAAAGGGAGTTTATTGAATAGGGAAGTTGTACTGCTGCGTCACCAGCGGCGTTTGTTAGTAAATCTTTCAGATACTAAGGACCTAATTCGTTTATTCCAGCGAATGATTCGTTTGGAAACGAAGAAAGAAGAAGGGTATTAAAAGCCTAAACATTCTTCTTCACAAAACGAAAGCTGCACATTTTTATTTGTATTATCACGATCCGGAAGTTTAACGGCTTTATCGCACAGTCACTAAACTAATTGTAATATTTAATTGTTATTATAAGACCGATTCTTGTGTGTTTAATTATTATTAATTTTGTATATTACTAACTGTAAACTCAAAGCAAAAGATAGCGGGCGACCCGTTGTATCAAAAACCCGGTAGCGCCCTGCTTAAACTTTCGTGCGCATGCAGTTCCCCTCTCGTAAGCTAAGTTGCCCCAATTAAGTTATGCCTTATATAAGCGTGAGCTCTTTCGCTCTTTTGTTAAAGAGTCAGTTGGGTCCGGATACCTGTTCCGCCTGGTCCTGCAGCTAATATTGAGTAAGATTGCTTCTCTAATTTAACCGCCAAAGATACCGCTTTGGCTATTCCTCCCGACCCGCACGATGCAGAAATACCGCGTTATGAGTCCCTTGACTTCCCATTTCTCCACTCCGTGTGTTGTATTTGGGGTGACGCATTTTCGCGCCTTGAGTACACCACTCAAACAGTTGTCCAACTTGACATAGCGCATTTTGTCTGTCAACTTAGCCATTCCTTTTCATTTTTCCTATCCGTGTGTTGTGTTTAGGGTGACGCATTATCGCGCCTTGAATACACCACTCAAATCGTTGCCCGGGTTAACACAGCTCATTTTCGTACGTCGACTCGGTCACTCCCACTACCTATCGGTTACAAAAGGAGTTTATTGAATAGGGAAGTTGTACTGCTGCGTCACCAGCGGCGTTTGTTAGTAAATCTTTTCAGATACTAAGGACCTAATTCGTTTATTCCAGCGGATGATCCGTTTGGAAATGAAGAAAGAAGAAGGGTATTAAAAGCCTAAACATTCTTCTTCACAAAACGAAAGATGCACATTTTTATTTGTATTATCACGATCCGGAAGTTTAACGGCTTTATCGCACAGTCACTAAACTAATTGTAATATTTAATTGTTATTATAAGACCGATTCTTGTGTGTTTAATTATTATTAATTTTGTATATTACTAACTGTAAACTCAAAGCAAAAGATAGCGGGCGACCCGTTGTACAAAACCCGGTAGCGCCCTGCTTAAACTTTCGTGCGCATGCAGTTCCCTCTCGTAAGCTAGTTGCCCCAATTAAGTTATGCCTTATATAAGCGTGAGCTCTTTCGCTCTTTTGTTAAAGAGTCAGTTGGGTCCGGATACCTGTTCCGCCTGGTCCTGCGGCTAATATTGAGTAAGATTGCTTCTCTAATTTAACCGCCAAAGATACCGCTTTGGCTATTCCCTCCCGACCCGCACGATGCAGAAATACCGCGTTATGATCCCTTGACTTCCCATTTCTCCACTCCGTGTGTTGTATTTGGGGTGACGCATTTTCGCGCCTTGAGTACACCACTCAAACAGTTGTCCAACTTGACATAGCGCATTTTTGTCTGTCAACTTAGCCATTCCTTTTCATTTTTCCTATCCGTGTGTTGTGTTTAGGGTGACGCATTATCGCGCCTTGAATACACCACTCAAATCGTTGCCCGGTTAACACAGCTCATTTTTCATTACGTCACGACTCGGTCACTCCCACTACCTATCGGTTACAAAGGGAGTTTATTGAATAGGGAAGTTGTACTGCTGCGTCACCAGCGGCGTTTGTTAGTAAAATCTTTCAGATACTAAGGACCTAATTCGTTTATTCCAGCGGATGATCCGTTTGGAAATGAAGAAAGAAGAAGGGGTATTAAAAGCCTAAACATTCTTCTTCACAAAACGAAAGATGCACATTTTTATTTGTATTATCACGATCCGGAAGTTTAACGGCTTTATCGCACAGTCACTAAACTAATTGTAATATTTAATTGTTATTATAAGACCGATTCTTGTGTGTTTAATTAGTATTAATTTTGTATATTACTAACTGTAAACTCAAAAGCAAAAGATAGCGGGCGACCCGTTGTACAAAAACCGGTAGCGCCCTGCTTAAACTTTCGTGCGCATGCAGTTCCCTCTCGTAAGCTAGTTGCCCCACTTAAGTTATGCCTTATATAAGCGTGAGCTCTTTCGCTCTTTTGTTAAAGAGTCAGTTGGGTCCGGATACCTGTTCCGCCTGGTCCTGCGGCTAATATTGAGTAAGATTGCTTCTCTAATTTAACCGCTAAAGATACCGCTTTGGCTATTCCCTCCCGACCCGCACGATGCAGAAATACCGCGTTATGATCCCTTGACTTCCCATTTCTCCACTCCGTGTGTTGTATTTGGGGTGACGCATTTTCGCGCCTTGAGTACACCACTCAAAGAGTTGTCCAAATTGAGATAGCGCATTTTTGTCTGTCAAATTAGCCATTCCTTTATTTTTCCTATCCGTGTGTTGTGTTTAGGGTGACGCATTATCGCGCCTTGAATACACCACTCAAATCGTTGCCCGGGTTGACATAGCTCATTTTCGTACGTCGACTCGGTCACTACCTATCGGTTACAAAGGGGAGTTTATTGAATAGGGAAGTTGTACTGCTGCGTCACCAGCGGCGTTTGTTAGTAAATCTTCAGATACTAAGGACCTAATTCGTTTATTCCAGCGGATGATCCGTTTGGAAATGAAGAAAGAAGAAGGGTATTAAAAGCCTAAACATTCTTCTTCACAAAACGAAAGCTGCACATTTGTATTTGTATTATCACGATCTGGAAGTTTAACGGCTTTATATGGAAAAATCAGTAGATTTAACATCATTTTTTGATACACAATCATCAATCAAAGAAGCAAGTTTTTTCTGATAATAAGGGACCTTCGTTGTATGATATCTGTGATGTCAAAGGTTTGCACAATGTTTCCGTGAAATATGTGAATTTAAACCACTTTCGCCTTTGTGTCTCTTTGCTGGCTTATTAGGGTCTTTCGAACAGTGAGGGTAAGTGAAGTATGGCGGAGTTAAAGGTGTTGATCCATCTGATTCGCAAGTTTCACATATCCAAATCTTGAAGGGGCATAAACTGGAATTATTTTGACGCGGGCTGCATGAAACCAAGAAAGACATAATAAGCCAATTTGGGTCTTCATTATTACGATCCCCCGCAGAAATCATCATTGATCTCCTCTTCCTTTATGCATAATTATTTTCTAAATCATGAACAAAACTTTGACAAAAAAATATGGGGCGCAATGATACGGATACGAAAGTTTCAAACGTATTCCAGGAAAAAAAAAATTGTATAATTTTTTAATGTTCCGTTTGTTCCAAAATTAGTAAAAGTTCGAAAAGAAAATTGATATGACTTGATCATTTTTGCATAATTGCTATTAGTTTGTTTTTCTTGTTTGCAGAATTTGATACAAACATGATCAACGTCTTTCATGGACATTCTTTGCATTCATGCTTTCTATAACTTAGAAGCAAAAACCGAACACTTTGGTAAATTAAAAGAAATTAGATTTGAATTTTAATATTTTTAGTAAGAGTAAATTCGAATTATCAAAACACGTCAATCAAAAAGTGACAGACGTCGTTCAAAATTAATTGTAAACATGAAAGTTCTTCACACTACCAATAAGACGTACCTGCTATATGACTTAAATGAAGCATTTAACGAATTTTCTTCTATGACAAAACCTCTCGATATCACGTTAAAACGCAATACTTTAGAAGAAAACTATTTCCAAAAATTAACTCCCGAAAAACATTTCGCATTTGTCGCAGTTACAAAACCGGACAACTATTTATCTTCAAATTATATGAAAGTAAGTCTGTTAGATCTCACCAAATGCAATAAAACCCAAAATACTCTACTTAGAGACGACGAAATACAATTAAAAAGATGCGTATCGCAACTTTGCTTCCACAGTAGAGCATGTAAAGATATCGAAATTATTATAAAGGGGCTACAAGACGAAAGTGCAGTGAATCCCAAAAATAACAGCACAGAAACTCAGACTATAGATACACTTAAAAATTCGAAAAGGAAATTTGATGACAATGTTTCTGCAAACGCCGACCATGCCCTTTGTGTTCACAAAAGCAAACATTTCGTTCGCACAATACACAGCGAACTGGAAATCGGATTATTAAATTGCGATTCGTTAAAAATAATCGGATCGGTGTTATCTGCCAATACCAGCACATCACCTATCGCCTTAAAACAATCAAATAAATCCACCCAATTTTCTAATAAATCAACTAACGATGAAAACTCAACAATATCAAATATGACAAATGATTCTCTCGATGAGGGACATACTTTATTACTTAACAATAGGGTAATCTGTTCTTCCTCTTTATATAAACTTTTCCATGGACCTCGTGCGAAATCTGCAATTCCAGAATTTAACCCTGATACGTACGTGCGACCACTCAGCGTAACATACTACGCATCTGAAGAAGAATTGATGTCTATCGACGCAAACGATTTCTAAGATTCGTTGATTCGGATCAAGAGACATAGAATCAATAATTAATAATGACATAATTATTGTGTTCAAAATTAAAGTGTTCGCGTTTACTAATGCCAAGCTATTTGAATAATACAAAATCTAAAGTTACAGAAACGCCTATGGATTTAGACTCTAACTTCTACAAACATCGGTCATCTACAAATAGTGAAGTTGCTTTCATTGGACTTATAAAATTATCATCAGAAAACGGTACCGGCAAAGTAATCCCTCTACTTTGTCAAGACAATAAAAATAGAATCAAAAGCGGTAATCTCAGCGAGATTAATCTCAGAAGATGTAATCCAACGTTTTGTTTTAAATCGAAAAATGATGAACGTCAATACCAATCGGTCATCACAAAATCATTAAGTTGTACAACAACAGAATTGAAGACGAATGCTTCGAGAGGTAGCATTCGATTCTCATTCGAACTTAACCAAATAACGGCAAGTACCTCGAGAAAAGACAAATGTCAGCTTAAAAAAAGCGAAGTAGTGGACGAAAATATTGTTAGAATTGTCAGACAAAGCTTCCCATTAAAAGGTACAACATCATTTAACCTTGCCTCTCGTATTCGAGAAACAATTCTCAAGTAATTCAAGCGGTCATTTAACATGCGGAATTACACCATGTGACTTAAGGGCGTCCATTTATAATAGACAATCTACATCATTTAAAGATCAAAAGAGCAAATGGAAAAATTAACAAATCGCCATCGTTACAAAAAGGTATTGAATATTATCTATTTAAATTTTAAAATGAACCCATCCATTTTGTTGTTGATAGATTTAACACAAGTCAAAGACATTGGTTTGATACAGAAGAGCAAATTCAAAAACAAATCATACATGATGTTTAGAAAATTGCAAGACCTTTCTTTGAGCGTAATACTGAGTTCTGAATCAGGTACATTAACTAAAACCAAATTAGAAAACACTAGTACAGTTACTTCTATCGACACACACCAAAACATATCTTTTACGTTGCGGATAAAATCTAATTCGGCAGATTATCTTAATAATTCCAACTCTTTTTCTAAGCAATCTATTCTGTTCAAATCTAAGTCGCATACCGAACTCACAAATTACCAAAAATCAACAATGAATCAAGATCAATATTACAATCGCATTGGTGAGAATTTTGTAACGAAAGACAGAAACAATGACAGAAATTCGGCAAAAAATTATTTTCCTTGTTTTCCGCATCTTTATCAAAATAACCAATTTCATTTAAGCACACATTACACTCTGAACACTACAAGCGCACCACACGCCGCTTCTTCGTTTAACAATTCCTCTTTGTTTGACAAATTTGAAAATATCAAAAAAACCGTATCAGATAACACAATGACTTACGTAGACAGTAAACAAATTGAAAATAAACTTCCAAACTAGTCAAAGGAAACAATTACAGTAGCACTACCTATAATTTAGATTACAACATGTTTCAAACTTCATCTTCAGGCAGTGAAAATAGTTTTTTTAAACCTTCCACTAAATGTAGTAAAACCGCAACGAGTAAGTCAAATTCGTGTTCAAAAATTGAAAACCGGTCATTTAATTCTTTCTCGAGCCTTAACGATTCTAACGCTTACCGTTACAATAAACTCCGATTTCTTGTACAACAAATGCAAGAGTTTTTTATTTATCGACATGGTCAGTGTTATTCGTGTCCAATGTATAGTGACGTTGATTACACCGTTCGACCGGAAAAGAAGAAAAAACCAAGTACGGTTCAACAGAATTTTAAAAAGAACATTTGTGCTCGCAGAAGGTGTATGCCTCCTCCTAAAACGTCTAAACTCAAAAACGTATGCGCATGTTCAGACGAATCTGAAGAGTCAGATGATGATGAACTTGTCTTTTTATCTATACCATTAGATAAGTTACAATCTAGTTTCGGTGTCTTGCAAGCACCAGATGATTCCGAAACGGAAGTTAAATGCCTTATGGAACCTCACGCTAAAGGACATAAAGGCAAGAAAAAGAGTAAAAAAAATTGCATATGTTTTGAAAAATCGAAACAAGCTATAATAGAGTGCCCTAATAAAAACAAGAGCAAGATACCTGTAAAAAGGAAGAAAATATGTCCAGCATGTCCTTCAAAGAATAGTATAACTAGGGGAACTATTTGTTCTGTGTGCCAAAAGCCTCCACCTTTACCATCTCCACCTCCACCACCAACTTGTCCACCAACTTGTACACCGCCTTGTCCACCGTCAGAAGATCTTCCCTCTCCTGATATAAACAAAACTCTAGAGTTGAAATGTGTTCCTTTAGACACCAATTGCAAATACGCTGAATATAAATGCGAAGAGGTGAAGGTGGCTTCTTCCCCTGTTCCGCCGTCTCCTTGCTGTCTTCCACCTGCACCAGCTTGTCCTCCGCCGCCTTCTGACCCTACTCCCCCTACACCTCCTCCTTCTTGTCCTGGTCCTCCTCCTCCTCTATCTTGTCCATCTCCTCAACCGCTTCCAAGTTCTACAGACCAAGTAGAAGAAATTCCATCAGAATCCATAGATTGCGGTGTACCGATCCCTGATCCATCAAAACAAAAATATTAATTACAATAAATAATTATCGTCAACATTTAAAAGCAGAAGATAAGTCTACTGTATGTACACCAGACACTAGTTTACAATGTATGCCCAAAAAATGTCAATTACCAACAGCCTTATTGTGCTTCCCTAAAATAAAAACAGATGCATCTACGTCACAATCAAACACTTGTGTCAATAAAAAAAAGAAATTATTGCATCAGTTTACACGGTCATTACGAGCCAACAACACCTTCGCCTTGTGTAACACCATCTTGTTCACCTCTTCCGTGTCTACGACCTCCTTGCACTTATCCATCTAGAATAATTACATTGGTTCCATACAAAACGTGTTCTGGATCAAAAAAGAGCTCAGATTGCATTAACATTACACTGAACAACAGTAAAGCAAATTGTTCCACGCCACCTAAAGAATTTAAGGTTGTTATTGATACAAATAAATGCCCTTCTGAAAAAGTTTTATGTATAAAAGCGTCAAAATCTAAAAAAAATGCTTCCACTTCGCAAGCTGAAATACCTCCTTGTGCAGTACCTCCGAGTCTAACACTACCTCCATATGTACCACCTCCAAGTGCACCACCTTTTACTCCCATTGCGTGTGCACCACCAGCGTGCATAATACCTCCTCGCTTACCACCTCCTTGTATTCCACCTTCGTATATCCCTTCGTGTATACCACCTCTATGCGCACCACCTCCTACGCCAACTCCTCGCTTACCACCTCCTTGTATTCCACCTTCGAGCATCCCTGCATGCATACCACCTCCGTGCGCGCCACCTCCTTCTACGCCATCTCGTCGCTTACCACCTCCGTGTATTCCTCTGCGTGTATACCACCATTCATGCGCACCACCCACCCAACCCTCGCTACCACCCCTGTATCCCCCAACCGCATGCAACCACCTTCGTGCGCACCACCTCCTTCCACACCACTTTCAAGTAAACCGTTACCATGTCCTGGACCTCCATGCGGACTGCCTCCAGGCACACCTACTCCATGTATTTCACCACCCCCATGTATGTCACCTCCATGCAAACCATCCCCACACCCTCCCGTTTCTTGCAACCCACCACCTTGTACATCTCGTCCATGCATACCTCCTCCATGTAAGCCTCTTTTGAGCACACGTGTTACATACAACCCGCAACCTTGTAAACCTAGTACGTGCACACCCCCTTTGCATATGCCCCCTCCATGCACCCCTCCACGTACACCTCCATGCACACCTCGACTGGTTACACCTCCATGTACACCGCGACCTTACCCACGACCAAAATGTGCATATCAACCTGTACGTCGCTTATCAAAATTGTCATGTGTTCCAAAAGCACGTCTGGTTACTTCGGGTTTCCCTTCTCCGTGTCCGCCACCTCCGTGTCCGCCACCTCCGTGTTCATTTTTTCCTAGTCCACCTTCCCCTTGTCCACCTTCTATATGCCCTTCTCCAAAATGTTCACCGTCTCTTTGTGAATCGTCGCCTTGTCCTCCTCCCTGTCCTCATCCAATACGCGCCCCTTCACCACGCCCTCGACCAACATGTTCTCCACCGCAAAATCCTCGTCCACCATGCTCTCCGCTATCTTGTCTACCTCCTTCTTCTCCACGCCCATCTACGTGCATTCCAGGAAAACATGTGCCAGTATGTCCACCTCTCCCATGTCCTTTTCCTTGCGAACCATTTCCAAGCCCACAACGTCTGTGTCCTCCAAACTATTCTTGTCCGCCTCACACATGTCTACGTTCACCTCGTCTTTCTTGTCCATGTCCCCCCACTTCATGTTTACCCCCTCAAATTCAAATGTTCCATCCACACCTCCTCCATGTTTACCTTCTATACGCCCACTCTCTGCGTGTCCTCCATCATGCACCTCTCCTTCACCTCTGCCAAATCCACCTCAGTGCCCACTTACAAACGCGTCCTCTCCGTGTCCGCTCCCTCCATGCACATCTCCTCCATGTTCCCCCTCCTCCATGCCCATCTCCTCCGACTTCACCACTAGCACGCAAACATCTTTTAGGCACGTACTTTCCGCCATGCCCTCCTCCAAACAAAAGAACTATTAGACAGAAAACACCTCCATGTTCACCTACATCATGCGGTTCATTTGCAAATACTTCTTCGAAAGCAACTATAATGGCAAATATATCTCAAACTTGTAACACTAAAAAATGCAGAAAAAAGAACGATCAGTGCTCCTTCTTCGGCTCTAAAAAATCAAAAGCGCAATGTACCTGTAAACGTTCCAAAGGTAAATGTACTAAAAAATGTTCGTTCTGTAGAAAATATAAATCAAAAGCGTGTGTATCTGCTTCGCAGACAAGTTGCCCGTATGGAAAGAAAAATTGTAAAGAATGCAACGTTGGAAAGTGTTCAAAACGCAAATGTAAATCAAAAACTGAAATTGTGTTTAATGCAAATGGCAACAAGAACCGTGCAATTTCTGCATGTCGCATAACAAACGCAGCTTGTAAATCGAAACACTGTATTGGAACTTCTCCCTACAGCTCAGTCAAATTACCAAAAGTGAACGCTTGTACTTCGGACACAAATAGATTAGGTAATATTCGTACAAAACCTGCAACGTCCGATGCAAACTGTGCAACCAAGAAAAATGTTCGTACATCGCAGAATGTAACCATTTGCACACCTTTACAGTTAGAACACGATTATGGTCTTTTATATACGTTACGAACAAAAAGTAGTGGAGCTATCAGAAAATCTACAAATTCTAAAAAATATTTAATGGAATCTACATGCATACCAATGTTTTTACCAAGATCTCAAAATCGATTTTTTCCTCCAAATGAAAGCAGTTCACCTTATCACAATCCTGACTTATGTAAATCGTGCTCGCAATCATGTCCTTTCAAGAGAAGACATTATTGCCCATTTTCGACTAGATGTCCTCCTCAAAATGAAGAGGCGTATCCTTCACACACACACGAAACGTGTTCTCGAAAAAAAACCTTAAGAGGTAGTCCAACTATGTCAACTTCTATTTTGAAAAGGAAAAACCGTTGTCCATTTTTCTTAAACGAGCGACCTGAATTCAAACCAGATTCTTATTCATTTGGTTCTTTGTTGGCAGATAAAGGGGCATGTACTTCATTTAGTGTTGTCGAAAGTTGTCAAACACCTTCTCCATCAAAACATTCTATGTGCACTTCAACAAATTCAAAGACTCAAGTAAAATCCCAACGTTCCGTACATGTAAATTGTGATGAACCTAAAGTTGACGCATCCACTTCGGATGTAGTCTGTACTCCAAAGAAAGCTCAATGTTATCCAAAATTTTTATTGTGCCCTCCGCCATCATGCGTACCGCTTCCCTGTTCACCTACACCATGTCCTCCTTTACCATGTGCTCCTCCTGTATGTACTCCACTACCGTGCACCCCTCGTCAGTGTCCTGCACCGTCCTCGTCTCCGCCATGTCCTCCTAAATCTTGTCTTTCTCCGCAACGCTGTGTGTCGACTAATAAAATAGACAGTAACACATCAAATACAACTATTAATCTAACAAAACGTTCTAAAAAAGAAAGTAAATTTGATAAAAAGCGCTCACCAGTATTTAAATTTTGTAAAGTTAAAAACGATGCTGGTACGTCTTTTATAAATGTATGTCCAACTGATCCTAGTTACCGGCCAGTTGTATCAAAAGTAGAGACATGTAGCAAACCGAATAACAGCCCCTCTAAATCGTCTAGTATAAAAAGTAAAGTATTTTCCAAAACAAAACCGTCTCCTTCAAAGACAGAATTTGTCGTTACTCTCAAAAATAAAGACGGTTCTGGAAGCTTCAGCAAGCAATGTCCTGTAAGATATATCATGTGCCCTCCAAAATCGTATTGCTTCCCAAAACCAAACGATTCACCTGTAGGTTCTGAGCCAAATTGTCCTCCTCAAGCTACTAAGTTATTGTGTCCTCTACGAACATTTTGTCCTCCAAAACTTAACTGTTATCCAAAGCCCGAATGTTCTCCGAAACATTACTGTCCCCCAAAACCTCATGGTCCACCAAAACATTCCTGCCCGCCTACATATTGTCCACCTCGTTTTCGTCGATCTTTAAGACGTGTTTGTCCCATACACTTTCCATGCTGCCGAACTGCTAAATTCTGTCCTACATTAAATCCTTCTCGTCCACCAAATCCTTCTTGTCCGCTTATGGATATGTGTTCGACAAATTCCTCATGTCTATTAATGCCTTCTTGTCAATCACCTTCATGCCCAATCCCCCCCAAATGCGCCCCATCGCATTGTCTACTCTCCGACTCCAAACCATCTCATTGTCAACAACCACCACAGTGTTCATCACCTTCTGTTCCTTGTCATTCACCTCCTTGCCAGCCATCTCTTTGTAAACCATTTCCTTGCACATCTACTTATAATACAAACCCTTGTATACCACGTCCTTGTCAATCACCTCCTTGTCAACCCTCCATGTCAACCACCTCCTTGCCAAACACCTCCTTTCAACCCTCCTTGTCGACCTCCCCCTTGTCAACCACTTCTTTGTCAACCACCTCCTAGTCGACCACCTCCTTGTCAACCACCTCCTTGTAAACCACCTCCTTGTCAACCACCTACTTGTCAACCACCTCCTTGTCAACCACCTCATTGTCAACCACCTCATTGTCAACCACCTCATTGTCAACCACCTCCTTGTCAACCGCCTCCTTGTCAACCGCCTCCTTGTCAACCGCCTCCTTGTCAACCACCTCCTTGTCAACCACCTCCTTGTAAACCACCTCCTTGTAAACCACCTCATTGTCAACCACGTCCTTGTCAACCACCTACTTGTCAACCACCTCCTTGTCAACCGCCTCCTTGTCAACCGCCTCCTTGTCAACCACCTCCTTGTCAACCACCTCATTGTCAACCACCTCCTTGTCAACCGCCTCCTTGTCAACCGCCTCCTTGTCAACCGCCTCATTGTCAACCACCTCCTTGTCAACCGCCTCCTTGTCAACCGCCTCCTTGTCAACCACCTCCTTGTCAACCACCTCCTGTCAACCACCTCCTTGTCAACCGCCTCCTTGTCAACCACCTCCTTGTCAACCACCTCCTTGTCGACCACCTCCTTGTCGACCACCTCCTTGTCGACCACCTCCTTGTCAACCACCTCTTTGTAATAATGCTACATACACACCACCTTGTTGCCAACCAGCTCTAATATACCAACCACAATCTTGTTCACCAGATCCAAGTTCTCAATCTCCTTGTTATTCATATTCACCACCACCTTCTCCAACATCCTCTTATCGACAACCTTCTTGTCAATCATCTTCAAGCTATCAACCACCACCGGCTTTTTACTCTCCACCAGCCTGTCCACCATTTCCTTGTCAACCGCCTTTTGTCAACTACCTCTTTGTCAAACACCTTGTCAACGACCTCCTTCTCAACGTTCTCCGTCTCCACCATATCCTTGCCAACCTCCTTGTCAACAAGAACCTATATATCAACCACTTTCTTGTGAATTACCTCCTTGTCAGCAACCTTCTTGTCAACCACCTCTTTGTAAGCCACCTCCTTATCCCGCCTCCCGCCTTGTCAACACCCTCACAAACCTCCTTACCCCTTACCCCCTTGCCCAACATCTCCATGTTCAGCACTTCCTTGTCCATTACCTTCGTATTCACCACAACCTTGTCAACCACCTCCTTTCCAAAAACCTCCTTGCCCACCGCCTTCTTCTATACCTCGTAGCCCTACTCGTCAAGAATTTTCTTGTGAACCATTCACTTTTCAACCACCGCCTTGTCAACCAGAACCTACCCAATCCTCGATTTGTCAACCAGAACCTTGTCCACCTGCACCTTGTCGTCCTCCTCCTTGTCGACCACCTCCTTGTCGACCATCTCCTTGTCGACCACAGCCCTGTCGTCAACCGTCCTGTCAACCACCTCCTCGTCAACCACCACCTTGTCCGTCACCACCTTATCAGAAACCGCCTTGTCAACCACCCCGTCCTCAACCTCCACCTTGCCGGCGACCTCCTCCACATTGCAAACCACCACTTCCCAAACCACCTCCTTGCGAATCAGATCAACCCCGTTCTTATCGTAATCAACCTCCTTGTCGACCAGCTCGTCCTCCTCGACCATCTCCATCATTACGTTCTTGCATGTCTTCACGTTCCGGTTCATCTCCGAAACCGTGTCCATCTAAAGTTTCTTGTATGCCTTGTCCTTCTCCATCTCCAATATCTTGTCCACCTAAAAGACCTTGTCCACCTCCTAGACCTAGCAGAACATCGCGACCATCAACTTGTCCTTCTCGCCCTCCTTGCCCTCCTCCACCGCCTTGTCCACCGTCGCCACTTTGTTCATCTTCATCAACTAGCGCTCCGCCATGTCTTTCATCGTCTCCTTGCCCTTCTCAACCGCCCCCTCGACCAACTCCGCCAACATGTCCGTCATCGACTAAATGCCCTCCACCGACACCTCGTCTACCACCAAAATCATATCCTTCAAAGCCATGTCCTCTGAAACCATGTCTTTCAAAACCAGACCTCCAAGACCGTGTCCTCCTAGACCATGCCTCCTAAACCATGTCCATCAAGAATTTGTCTTCCCAAACCTTGTCCGCCAAGGTCTTGCAAACCCCCTCCTTGTAAGCCCCCGCTTAGCCCATCATCATTTTCAGAAACGCCTACTAATGAGCTTTCATATTGTCAATTTCCGCCTTGCCAACCTTTGATTTGCCGACCTCCCCCTTCTCAATCACCGCCATGCAAAAGACCACCTTGTCGATCTCAACCTTTCCAACCACCAACTTGTCAACCTCCACCATGTCAACCACCAACCCATCCAAACCAATTACCGTTAAGTGAAACCTCACCTCCACCTCCTTGTCAACTGTCACCTTGCCAATCTATACCGTGCCCACCTACAACTTGTCCATCATTACCTTGTCCACCTACACCTTGTCCTTCCCCACTCTCCCAACCTCCACCTTGCCAACCTCTATCTTGTCAATCTCCACCTTGTCAACATCCACCTCACACCACCTTCTCAACCTCCACTTCTCAACCTCCACCTTGTCAACCTCCACCTCGTCAACTTCCATCTTGTCAACCTGCACCTTGTCAACCTCCACTTTGTCAACGTCCAATCTTGTGAACTTCCACTTTGTCAACGTCCACCTTGCCCACCGCAACCTTGTTCTCCACCATATCCAGCTCAGCCTTGTAATTTAACTCTTTGTCAAGTTCCAAAATGTTACTTAGAATCGCGTCAACAACCACCGTGTCAACCGCAACCTTGTTTGCCTCCACCGTGCCCACCTCGGACTTGCCAACTTCCACCATTCCATCCCCCTCCATGCCAGCCATTACCTTGCAAAGAACCACCGTGTCTGTCTCCATCGCGTTCACCTCCACCGTGTTTAGAACCACCATGTCCTCCTCCACCGTGCCCGACACCACCAAACGATCCACAACCTTGTCAACCACAGTCTCTTCAACCTGAAGCGTGCGAAACTCCTCCATGTAAGTTACCTACTCCATGTCAACCACAGCCGCACCAACAACCTCCGTGCGAACCACTAACACGCAAACTGCTGCCTTGCAAACCGTCTCGCTGCCAACCCCCACCGTGCCAAATACCATATTGTTTATCCCGACCTTGTCCAGTACTACCTCGACGATCGCCTTACCCACAACCACCTTGTTTAATGCGAACTTGTCCACCAAACCCTTGTCCACAAGAAATTACATCTTCGGAGTCTCCATCTTGTCCACTTTCATCTATCTGCCTTATAACACCTAGATGCCCTTTTTCACTCTCTAGATGCTTACCATCACCCAAACCTTCACCATCACCTAAATACTTACCACCACCTTCAAGTTCACCACCACTTAAAATTCAACCACCGACCAGCTCATCTCCCGAACCTATATGTCTACGCCCTAAATGTACTACACAACCCAGTTGTTTCATTTTAAAACCCAAATGTGTACCATCTAAACCGCGCTGTTCAAAAGTGACATAATCCTTATTGTGGGAAATCCTTCGAGTTGCACAGCCTTTGAACCTTGTCCTACAACATATACTATATGCTCACCACCAGACTGCCCGAGCGAAGACTCAAAGTGTCTGTTACAATACATAAAATGTCCTTCGCTATCTTTAACTAACTGTCTAGTACGGAGTGCAACAGAATATGAAATTTGTAAAGAGAACGTTTATATAAGCAAAAAAAGTTCCACGTGTATTTTGGAGCCTGTCGAAGTCTCCGCGAGTTCGTGCATTTCCGAACCCGAATTATGTTTGATCTCAAACGAGGATTGTCCGCAGCTTTATAAAATTACGTATAAAATTTCGCCTTCCGAATATGCTTGCAAGCGTGTTGAACCAAGTGAATGTACAAGTACGTCACAATTATTATTTTTACTATCAATGAAACTTATTTTCTAGGTTCTTGCTTATACGCTCCATGCGTGCCCGTTGCCGTATCTTCTGAAGGAAAAGTTGACAGTTTCCATGACAGTGAATGCTCGTCAAATGCTGAAGGAGCTGAAATATCCGCCGATGCCAGTCCTTCGCAGCCAGAATTGCATATCGTTATAAATAACGATTTTTTACCGGTCTGTGAACCTCCGCCTAGCCCTGAAAGTTCACGTAAAAACAAAATTCGAGCACCGCAATGTCCATATTTTGTATGCGGAACTCCACAGCCCCGAATGGTATATAGACATCTATGCCCATCAAACTCTAATACATATTATATTGTGTCAACAGATTATAATACAAAAGGACAAATAATTAATGCATTTTATGATCAAAGCCGATATCATTGTCCGCACCAATACTGCACTGAAGATAATCGGCATATAATACCGTACAACAATATCATAATGTACGATACATCTGATCAAAAAGCAAACGGCTATCATTCAGACACACTATTAATGCAGAGGAACAAACATCAACCAAATTGTTCTTGGTCTAAATCAAGCCCGTGCAGTTCCACTAATATTATCACACATACTCAAAACGCAAACAACCATTACTGTTATGATCCAACCTATAACGACAATAACTCAGCTTGGCTACAATCAAATGACATAAACTATGACGGTTCCGAAAAAGAATTAATGCACTACATACACAATACGGATTGCTTAACACCAACCGATTCTTGCGCAAACACGTACGATCACATGACGTACAATCAACAGACTTATTCGTGTAATAAGTTAGTGTCTTGCAAGAGTCAATGCGATCTTTGTACCATGAGAGCAACTGAACTATGCGAAAATTACTACGAGTGGTGCGGTCACTTGTATGCAACGCCCGCTTGTGCCCACAGAAACTATCAAAGATATGAAATAACACACCCTTCAGCAGGAATATGTGAATGCTTTAATAGAGGAGACGAATATCAATCGCATCCTGTATGTACCGCATCGGAAGGAAATTTAAATTACATGCCTTTACCGAAAGCAAAATCACACTTTTCGGAGAAACAACTAGAGTTCACCAACTATGACTACAAAAGTCCTTGTAAAGACATGGGCGAACCACTTGCTGTTGAGAATCAAGATTTTGAATGTTCTTATTCAACCAGTCCTTACGAGAACCAACCAATTTGTGATGAATACCTACCATTAACTGCAGATAAATGTACCGGTACTATAGCAACACCATTGGAGAATATTTGCGAACCTGAAATAAATAAACCTTCGAACAAAAGTATCACGTGCAAAAAACAAACGTCTTCGGTGAAACAGAACGTAAGTTTCAGAGCATCCCAATCAAGTTTAAACGCCGCCAGTAACCCAGAACAAAACTTTTCAAACTGCGACACATGCAGCGCTTCAAATGCGACGTGCACTACTCCGGAAGAAAATTTACAAAATAATGAGACCTCAAATTCATCTCCTCCTTGCTCCGAGACAGTACAAAACTTACACAATACCGAGTTATGCAATACTCCAAATACACAAGTATGTTCTTGTCATGCGTCAGAAGAAAACTTACAACCAAAAGTACAAAGTGAGGTAACATGCAGCACATCCAACACCCACGTAAATAAAAGCACCAGTAATACGGTAGTACCTAATAAATGTCCAAAATGTACTGCCTCAATTACTCGCCATTTTATCAACATATTCAGAAAACCAGTCTGCACTTGTAATAAAGCCCAAAACACTACACGTTTAGAAAAGGCTAAAGTGAACGAAACTATACCTAAAAAATCATCATGTACTTGCCACTCAAAACCGGTGTCCGATCTTTATCTGCCAAAATCACCAGTACCATCACGCGAAACAATTAAAACAGTACCATGCCCTACAGTTAAATCTAAGACCAAAAAGAAACCGAAGCCCGCGAAATCTAGAAATAATGAAAACCTACCATTCCCTTACGATGAAAAACATCAAGAATGCAAAACCCAAAAAGAAGAATTGACCACTAACCCATCTACAAAAACTATAAATGCGAGCGAGTGCAACCTTGACAAACACATTTACGAAAATGTTCACCCGTGCACACCTAAAAAACCCCACAAACCACCCTCCCCAGATACTAAACATACTCAAAATGTGGACATTGCGTGCCGGTCGACGTCAAAACCAAATTCAACCATTCCTATTCAAGACGCAAAAATTGTGTGCAATAGTTCGAATGAAAGTACAGAAAACGTCATATGTACGAAGAAGAATTCCGAAAGTCCTAGTCCTATTCAGAACAAATCCGTAAGTTCAGCCGAATCTTTAAGGAAACCAAAACATAAGGCAGAACAAGAACTCATTTGCACGGACGACCATGCGAAAAAACATTCGCATAAAAAATCTAAGAATACTAGTACGAGTACCTCTGAGACACAATTGGAACTCGTTTGCGATTCGCCTATTGAAACAAAGAAACGCAAGGAAAAATCGGGTAAACCAAAAAAACATCGAAAATCGACTTACGTAGATAGTGAACTTGAAAGTAGTTCAGACTTATGTAACAAAAAAACTAGCACCCGCAAAAGAAAGCAACAGTCTTGCTACCTAAACAATGAAACTGCTGTTTGCTCATCGTATGTAATTACGAATACAAATACCACCGGAACCCAAACAAAAGACGTTCCAGATCAATCAAAAAATCAAGAACTTTGCGAACCTTACAAGGTGGCATGTACACCAAAGATTCAAAAACAAAAACATAATAAAAAAGAAACACGCACATCGGAATCGACTTGGGAGTGTTCTGAAAAAGAATCAAAAAAACCTCTTAAAAGAGAACTTTGTAGCTCATTGAGCACATCCACAACCACTAGTGATAGTACAGACCGATGTAAAAAGAAACCCAGACAATCCAAACGACACGCAGATCCACCTTCCGAGCCTTTATACAAAAACATACCCTGTTGCAAAGTTCCGACAAATATTTCAAGCAGCCATCACGCAGATAAAAAGGGCAAAAGGCGCAAAAAAGCTCATTGTAGCACATCGAACACATCCATAAATGACAGCGCAAGAACCTCCAAATCCCAGAATGTTTGTGTATCAGTCTGCAGTTCAACGAAATCCGTTAAGAAAAGAAACAAACGATGTGAAGTACAGACACCCAAATTTACTTGCGTAGATAAGCAATTGCAAAAAAATTCAGATCTTTCACGTACTAGACACAGTTCGTCAGTAAAGAAGTGCATTACGAATCCGGAATGTAATTCGAAAAGTAAGAACCACATAGCAATCTCTTGCATTGATTTAAGTGACATATTAACTTATAAACCTTGTCCTGAGTATGCAGAAAAAGTGACAAGTGTGGCTTATTTATGTAAAAAAGATACAAAAGTACCTTGCAGTGCCTCAGATATGTCGATCCGAAAGAAAAAGTGCGATACGGTACTGAAATCTAAAAGTTCTGATTCATCCTGCAGTTCTAGAACAAGAAGTTCTGATGTTGTATGTAAAAAATCCAGTTCGTCATTTAAGGAGTGCGAGAAGAAACATAAAAGGCATAAAAAAGAACTGTGTAACATGTCGGAGGAAACAAGTAAAAGGAAAAAGAAAAAGTGTGAAGAACCACCATGTACACCTAAGCCGTGCAAACCAAAGTGCACTGATAGTGAAATGAAAATGATTTCAGAACTAGTGAGTAAAAAATCGAATGTGTGTTTAAAGGAGTGTAACAAAAACCCCAAAAAATCTATATCTAAAACTAAACTTTGCTTAGAGGAACCAAAAGAAACTTCAAGCTGCGACAATGTACGCAAAAACAAAACGCAGTACAAAAAAGACCCTTGTAGTGTTTCAACTACATCGGCAAGTACGTGCAGTTCAAATACCTCAGTCAAACGAAACAAAGAATCAATTTCGTGTACAACGAAGCCCACAAAACCTTGTTCTAGAACTAAACAATGCGTAGACATGATTTGCGACCTTTTCAGTAAAAAATCTAAAAACGCACCTTGCCCGAATACCTCGAAGAAAAATTTGAGCTGCAACAATATTTCTAAAAAAGAACAAAAACCTAAGAAGACTTCAAATACATCGATAACTTCGTGTGATAGTAACTCAAAAACGCAATGCATAACACCTTCCTGTTTGCACCAGTTACATTACGAAGAACCATCATGCACTCCTAACCTAAAACCAAAACACAAGTGCAGAGATGTTGAATTGAAAAGAAGTTTAGAATTAGTGTGTAAAAAATCAAGTTCCTGTCATATGAAAAAAAGATCTAAAACTAAACTTTATTTACCATCCTATCAAGATGTATGTCAAAAAGAGAAGAAACGTAAAAAGGACTATTGCAACGCCTCAATTACCTCGTGCAGTTCAAATAATTCAATAAAACAAAATAAGAAAATAGTATGTAAGAGATCAAATTCCTGCGACAAAAAACCGAAAAAACATTGTTCGAGAACTAAACAATGTGTTGACAAGATTTGTGAGCTTTTTAGTAAAAAATCTAAAAACGCGTGCATTGATACTTTAAAAGTGATTTCGAGCTGCCACGATGTGTGTGTAACAGAAAAGAAACCCAAAAAACACTCAGCAAGTACGTGCGTTACACCTTGCGCCTCAAATAAATCTTTAAAACAAAAAAAGAAAGAGTGTGAAGCCCCACCCTGCACTCCTAAACCAAAACATGTCTGTAGAGATGTTGAGTCGAAAAAAAGTTTAGAACTTGTATGCGGGAAATCAAATTCGTGTCACAAGAAACTCAAAAAAACTAAACAGTGTTTAGACACGCTTTGTGAGCCGTCGCGAAAAAGACTGAAACGACACGAGATTTGTAAAAACTCTTCAAATACATCGTGCGACTCCAAAACGCAAAAAGAACAAACGATTTGTGTCACACCTTGCGAATCGAGCGCATCTTTAAGGTGTAAAGAGAAACTTTATGAAGAACCGCCGTGCACTCCTAAGCCGAAACCAAAACACATCTGCAGAGATATTGAGATAAAAAAAAGTTTAGATCTCGTCTGTCAAAAATCAAGTTCGTGTAACACAGTCGTATATCCAACTTCATCTAATGATCTGAAATTTTGCATTCAACCGTGCGACTCAAGTAGCTCAATAAAACGTCGAAAGAAAAAACAACTGGTATGCGATTTATCAAGTTCGTGTAACATGAAATCCAAGAAATCTAGTTCGAAAACTAAACAATGCCTGGATATGCTTTGTGAGCCTTCACGAAAGAAATCTAAACGCCCACAAATAATTTTGAGCTGCGGCGATGTATGTGAAAAGGAAAGGTCCCGAAAGAAAGGCAAGTCAAATACTTGTGATAATAAGTACGAGATTCCATCAAAACAAAACATTTTGATCACCCCTTGCAGTTCGGACAAATTTTTAAAACGAAAGAATAAAGTGTGTGAATTACCGTCATATACTCTTAAGCCGACGAAGAAACCGCCTTGCATGGATTATCGATTAAAGAAAAGTTCAGAACTAGAATGTAAGAAATCGAGTTGGTGTGATCCCAAAAAAACTAGTTCTAAAACCAAACAGCGCTTGGACATGCTTTGCGAGACCCCAAGACAAAGATCTAAAAGCGCATCATGTCCCAACACCACAAAAGAAGTTTCAAGCTGCAACAATGTATGTGCAAAAGAGAAAAAACGCAGAAACGAAAGTTGCAGCACTAATACCTCCGAAACTCAATCGGAGGAAAACATTTGCGCTACACCTTGCAGTTCGCATTCATTGTTGAAACGAAAGAAGAAAGAAAAACCGCCGCCCTGCAACAGTTCGGAACTGGTTTGTAACAAATCAAGCTCGTGTGAGAAGAAAACCAAAAAATGTAGTTCTAAAACTAAACGACATTTAGACATGCTTTGCGAACCTCTAAGAAGAAAATGTAAAAAAAGCCGCCATAACACCCCAAGAAAAATTTCAAGCTGTGGCGATTTATGTGAAAAAGAAAATGATTCTTGTTCAAACACATCGGTAAACACGTGCACCAATAACTCTGAAACGCAATCAGAACAAAACATTTGTATTACATCTTGCAAATCGGGTAATTTTTTTAAACATAAAAAGAAAGTGTGTGAAATACCACCTTGTAACCGTAAACCAATAAAAAAACCGCCCTGCATGGATTTTCAATTGGAAAAAAGTTCAGAACTAGTATGTAAGAAATCGAGCTCATGTGACATAAAACCTAAAAGACGTAGTACTAAAACTAAACAATGTTTAGACATGCTTTGCGACCCTTCAAGACGACGGTCTAAACGTGCACCAAGTTCAACAGAAACCTCAAGTTGCGACGATGTATGCGTAAAAGAAAAGAAACATACCAAGAAAGATTCTTGCAATATGTGCGAGCGGCAACCCCAAGAAAATGTTTGTGTGAGTCTCAGTAAACGAAAAAAGAATGTGTGCGAAATACCGTTGTACTCTCCTAAATCAAAGAAAAATCTGCAATGCATGGAAACAGAAATAAAGAAAACCAGCTCGTGTGACATAAAACCGAAAAAACCTTGCTCTAAAACTAAACAATGTTTAGATATGCTTTGCGATCCTTCAAGGAAGAAATCTAAAAGCTCGCTTTGTTCTGACACATCACGAAAAAATTCAAGTTCTTGCGACGTATGTACTGAACCGGAACAAAACGTTTGCGTGACTTCTAAGCCAAAGAAAAACCGACCTGCATGGAAAAAGATTCACAACTGTTATGTAAGAAAACCAGCTCGTGTGACATGAAATCCAAGAAACCTAGTTCTAAAACGAAACAATGTTTAGACATGAATTGCGAATCTTCAAAGAAGAAATCTAAACCTTCTCCTTGTTCTGATACACCAAGTTGCGACGAAGTGTGTACCAAATCAGAGCAAAACGTTTGCGTAACTCCATGTAGTTCGGTAGATTTTTAAACGGAAAAGAATGTATGCGATTTACCATCATGTACTCCTAAGCCAAAGAAAAAACCACCTTGCATGGATTATCAATTGGAAAAAAGTTCAGAACTGGTATGTAAGAAAAACCAGCTCGTGTGATATGAAACCCAAAAACCTAGTTCTAAAACGAAACAATGTTTAGACATGATTTGCGAATCTTCAAAGAAGAAATCTAAACCTTCTCCTTGTTCTGATACACCAAGTTGCGACGAAGTGTGTACCAAATCAGAGCAAAACGTTTGCGTAACTCCATGTAGTTCGGGTAGATTTTTTAAACGGAAAAAGAATGTATGCGATTTACCATCATGTACTCCTAAGCCAAAGAAAAAACCACCTTGCATGGATTATCAATTGGAAAAAAGTTCAGAACTGGTATGTAAGAAAACCAGCTCGTGTGATATGAAACCCGAAAAACCTAGTTCTAAAACGAAACAATGTTTAGACATGATTTGCGAATCTTCAAAGAAGAAATCTAAACCTTCTCCTTGTTCTGATACACCAAGTTGCGACGAAGTGTGTACCAAATCAGAGCAAAACGTTTGCGTAACTCCATGTAGTTCGGGTAGATTTTTTAAACGGAAAAAGAATGTATGCGATTTACCATCATGTACTCCTAAGCCAAAGAAAAAACCACCTTGCATGGATTATCAATTGAAGGAAAGTTCAGAACTGGTATGTAAGAAAACCAGCTCGTGTGATATGAAACCCGAAAACCTAGTTCTAAACGAAACAATGTTTAGACATGATTTGCGAATCTTCAAAGAAGAAATCTAAACCTTCTCCTTGTTCTGATACACCAATGGGAAGAAGGGGTGAACAAAAAAAAAAAAAAAAAATAGGGAAAAAAAAAAAAAAAGGGGAAAAAATAAAAAAAAAAAAAAAAAAAAAGAAAAAAAAAAAAATAAAATAAAAAAAAAAAAAAAAGAAAGAAAAAAAAAAAAAAAAAAAAAAAGTTGCGACGAAGTGTGTACCAAATCAGAGCAAAACGTTTGCGTAACTCCATGTAGTTCGGGTAGATTTTTTAAACGAAAAAAGAATGTGTGCGAAATACCATCGTGCACTCCAAAGCCAAAGAAAAAAACACCCTGCATGGATTATCAATTAGAAAAAAGTTCAGAACTGGTATGTAAGAAAACCAGCTCGTGTAACATAAAACCCAAAAAACCTAGTTCTAAAACTAAGCAATATTTAGACACGTTTTGCGAATCTTCAAGAAAACAATCTAAAAACATACCTTGTTCTAAAACTACAAGCTGCAGAGATATATGTAAAACGTAGTAACAAAAAATTCAAATCTAAAATGCTTGGACAGTGAGTTAGCAAGAAATACGAACAGACCTTGCGCTAAAGACTGCGGTAAAAACCTAAGAAATCTAAATCTAAACAAAAGTGTCAAGAACTAACATGCACAAGCATTGAGTTGATACGTACAGATCTTATCTGCAACAAATCCATTTCTAAAAAACAAGATCTTTCATGCGGTACTTCAGTTACGTGTTGTTCCATCAACTCTAAAACGAAAAATGTTTGTGACACGATGAAAAAGAAAAAAACATCTTTCATTCCCAGACCAACGCGAAAAACATACTGCGTAGATAACGAACTACAGCAATGTTCAGACATGAGACGTAGAAAATCCTGTTCCAAAAGCATAGAAGTTCTGTGCGTAGCTTCTAGTGAACCATTGAATAAAAATCCTATATCGTTACTGTTCCCTACAAACATTTTACAATGCGATCAAAAATCGTCATGTAGCACTCCAAACATATCTGAAATTGATCCACAAAAATACCTATTTGATTCACGTACTACTACATCAAGTGAACAAAAGTTCTCGGGAACTGAATTGAATCCTTGTATTTCGCCTTCAGAAATGAAAAAATAGGAAATAAGTTAGAAATGGATGTGAACAAAACGGAAACTTTATATCGCATGCTAAACTTACGTTCGTATCTACTCAAGAAGTTTAAAAATTTACCCTTAGCTTATAAGACAAAGTGCAGCGTAGAGTTAGAAACCAAACATTCAGGTCCATCAAAACCTGAAATTTCGCCTTGCACATTAGATGAAAGTATTAATAAATGCAATAAAAATCGTAATACCAAAAACGAAAAATCAACATCAAACGATAATAAGCAAATTTGTGTAAGAACTTCAAATAACAGAAAGCCGACAAAAAAATCGAAAACATATTTGGAATGTGCTGAAAGCGTATCGGTACACAAGAAATATCCGAATAGTTGCCCAAACAACGCTAAAAAAGGCAAAATTGCGGACGCTCTAAACGCTTGCGTCAGCATTTCAAAAACTCCTACAGATCCAAACGCAGCTGTTCAAATGTCAGTCTAAAAAATCAGAACAAATCTAGAAGAAGTGTAAGTACTTCAGAGTTGGAACTCAAATCTGAAGTATGCGCAAATGTTCCAGCATTATATTTAAGAGACAACGAAACAATTCAAGCATTTGTAACAAAAAACTGTTTAAACGTTCATCTAGTACTTCTTCAGCCGGTTCTTTAGTGTCGCAACGTAGAAAATGTAAATATAAACTGAATAAATCCTCAAATTCGGAACCTTCAAATTTCGGTAGATGCTCCAGCAGTTCGTCTAACAGTTCTGTGCGCTTCAGGAAAAGGTGTTCCAAACTTGCTTCACGCTCTAACTGCCAAATTTATAAAAAATGCAAATCTCCAAGTTCGTCAAGATCAAGTCTAAGCAAAAAATCATCGAAACAAAAAAAGTCTTCATCGTCCAGTGGATTTTTTAAAAAGAAACGAAAGCACAAAAAGAAATCTTTCTTATCGATCGGTATTCAAAAGTTTGTAAACAGGAAACACAATCGCTCCAAACGTAAAAGATCTTTGTTATCGTGTTGTTCCAGTACAAAAGGACGAGGAGAAAAGCGTAGTTCGTCGAGTATACACAAACGTGCAAACATCGGTTGTCAAGTTAGTCAAATTACTAGTTTTCTTGAAAAACGTAACTCAGTTTGTACACTCTACGATAATAAGTTTTCAAAAAAATACAAACACAATCCTTGTGTGTGTAATAAATGCAGAGGCTTGTACAGTTCGCGTTCAACATTATCAAGTCGAAACGAAGCTTGTTGTATGAAGGCTGGAAGAACCACCAGGTTGCGTCGAGATGCTGCGATAACACTATCCAAGAAGATGGACGAGCTAGAGAAAATGTATTATACTACTTTGATGGATTTGCAAAGTAAACTAAAAAAGAATCAAACTTGTCGACACCAAAAAGCCGTAATTGGCCAAACTTCGAAGAAGCATTATGTGCCACCGTATATATTATTGACTTCGAACCAAAAACGAGATGATCCGTGTTCAAAAAGCAACTCACCAGACAGATGCAACAAAACCGCTAAGAAGGATAATATAACGGACGTACAAAATCTTGTCGACAAGTTAAACGAATTGAAAAAGTTAATGGATAAAAGGTACTATGACGTTTTTTTTACAGTAAAAGTACTTTTTCCTTTGTTTCAGGAATTGTAAATAAGAAGCGTGTCTTTCTCGTCAATGTTTTCATCTCATTTCTGTAAGAATATGATTTTCTTCTGTAAACTTCTCTTCTATAAATTTGTTTTGGTAATTTTAAATAAGAAAATATATCAATAATCCTTAAATTATATCTTTTTGTGAGTTAGGCACCAATAATAAATTAAAGTTAATAAATAGTTCAAAATAATCATCAGGACTTCCAATAGAAATTCAACAGAATTTTTTAAAAGAGTTTGGTTTTATAGAAACATGACTAATTAATCATAGAGTTAACACTTTAAACATATTAGAATTAGCATTAGTTAACATTGAGTGTTCATAATCAAAAATTCTTTTGTTCTACAATTTTAGATTCACCTGCCGTTCCTAATTTGCCGTTTAGTTTCTCATTTACCGTTTGGTTTCTCATTCACCTTTGGGTTATAATTCAGTCCCGCATCTAAAGATCCGTTATATATGTTTTCTTATTTCTTCTCTTAATTAACATATTAGAATTTGGGTTATCAAGTTCACGTATGGTTTTTTGTTCGATTAATTGGATCACATTTTTTGCTGAATTGGTCAAAAGGTCAATCAATTGTTTCGTAATCTTCTACCGATACTAGTGACAAGAAGGAAAAGAGGCAATCGGAGAACTACTTATTTCAAAAGCTAAGTTTTCCTCTTACTTACTTATTAGTTAGTAAAGCATAGTGTCAACCGACCGAAAATTAGTTTCAAAATCAAAATAAATTCATAATTTATGCGGCTAGGTTGGTTATCCCAATGCGTATTGTATGTTTGACTGAATCGAAATCGTTAAGCAAATGCTTCTGGTTGAAAATTGAAATGATTAAACTTGACGAAAGTATTATTATTGCTTTTACTTCTTTTTCTTCTTGATGGAGAGAAATATAAGTGTATCATTACATACTTACAGTATACAGTATACAACAAAAAGGGGGTAGCTGTTGCCAGTACTATGAAAATCTGCGGAAGGTTTCAAAAGGACGACCAGCAGCAGTAAAAGGGATTAGAAAAGGCGTTGCTCTAGATACTAACCACCCTCAGAGGCGCCGCCAAAGGAAGATTTATCGGGGAAGGAAGCACACTAATTTGTTTCTTACAATACAACGGAAAAAATCGTTTGGAACACGTTCCAAACATCTACATCAGATAACATTCCCATCGCAAGACAAGTCCTAGAAAAATGCTATGAGCGCTATGAGCATGACATCAACTTGTACAACATATTTGTCGACTATAAATGAGCATTCGTATTGTTAATTTGAAATATAAGAGATGGAAACGGGATATACAATATACCAAACTATCATAAAACCAACAGTAACATACAGATCTGAAACCTGTACCTTAAAATGAGATAGAAAAAGAATTATTGCTTAGATTTGAAAGGAAAATAATTTATTTATTTATTCGTATGGTACATTTTCAATATTGTATTGTGATGTAAGTGTTAAACATATCAACCCCTACCCCCTTAGTATTTATAGGTAGTAATATTGACTAAGTATGTCAAAATTATAGAAGGTAAATAAAAACATAAAATATAACAGCACAGCCATTGCATGACAACATATAATGGACCGGGACAAACGCCAATCATGACAATGACGAAAAAAATATATAAGGTTAAAGAAATAGCAAACAAAATAATGGAAAAATAGATAATCAGAACATAGAATACAAAATATTGCCCTTCAAATTAGTAAGCCATAATACAGCTGCGTCCGTTAAGTTATGAATATCTTTAAACTTTGTTAAATAATACGAAAAATAAATAGAGGTGTAAAAGATAATAATTATGCATGGCACAAAAGAACCAATAAAGAAAGTTGAGACCTTATTAAATAATCAAAACATCATTCTATTTATCAAAGCCCAGCGACTCAGATTGTATAGACATATACCGCGAATGAACCAAAGAAGATATCCGAAAAGAGTACTGTTACGCCACTGGAGTTACTAGAATAAATTGGCGGTGTTTCTAGAACTCCTTATCCGGAACGTTAGATTATCTTCTAGATATTCCTTTAGAAGTATAAAAGCGAGTCATGCATATTTATTGAGATCAGTTCGAAGTTATTATTTAAAGCGAGTCGATATAAATTAAAAGTGTAGAATAATTAAGTGCATTTATACGAATTAAAGTAACCGTACATGTTGAATAAATAATCACTTTATACCGTCAAAAAGTGAAAATTAATCCTGGCTTGCGGTTGTGAATGCGATAAGAAAAACAAGGATAAGATTTCTTACAATACTCAAATGAATGTTCCCCTATAAAAGATCCAAAGGTGGACCAAGAACAAGATCGTTAAACCAAGTTATGGGAGATATAAAATAATAAAGGTTGGAAACGATCCACCACGCAAATTAAATAAATGAGGTGTAATAATAATTTTAAAATCGAACTGTACAATTATACAAACACATAAATAAGATGTAAAGATAAAATCCTTGTCAAAATATTTGAGCTCTATCGTTTAAATTTTAAACGCTCAATAAATAATAGTTACATAACTTTATGCACGGATGATGATTTTCTAAATGAAAATACCTATTTTAAAAATAATAGTTATTTGTCCAACAAGTGAAGAAGGCGATTCTTTTTTCCACTCGAGCTCGAGTGGAGTGAGTGAGAGTGGAAAAAATGCTTTCGTCATGTGTTAGACACAACATTTTTTCCACGACATTCCCCAGAAACTAACCTGATGAAAGAAAAACTATTAATTGTAAACGTAACATACTGTTACAGGATTTCGTCACAATTTTGTACTTACAAGCAAAAGTCAACAATAGGTGAATTACAATAGTCTCATCACAGTATTTACTATGTGGTCTCGATGTGATAACAATCTGTCATAGCGCAACGTTCCCAACCGCGTAATTCTAACCAATAAATGTAGGGTTACAATGTTAAATAAATTAATAAATTAAACATAAGTGACTGAATAATAAATTAAACTGTTTAATTAAGTTCTAAGAGCACAGTTCTAAAGGTACATTCTTAGATTTATTTAAAGAGACATTCTTACAACATGACATTTTTCCTCACTAGTGAGGGAAAACCAATTTTCTTCACTATTTGTAGAAAAGAAACGTCTTTAAATCGTCGTGGAAAAATTAAATTTTCCGCCCATATCTAGTACTGCTTTGAGATTTGAAGCGTAACTATGGCAGCTAGTAAATAACGGTAGCCATATTTCCAAAAATTGCAATTTCATTTTGTGTTTGTCGTGTATGCGCTAATTGTTCGGTCTTTCGAATAAAGAAAATGAATGAAGTCGATGAGGCAGTAGTTTAGTTCCCAAAAAGTCTAAAGAGGTGTATGAAAAAACGTATAATAAATACCTTAAATGGTGCGATATAAGGAAACTGCTACTGTGAAAGGAGTCTTCTGGCTTATTTTTGGTATCTATCGAAAGAAAGAAAATCTTCCCTATTGTGGTCTTATCACAACACAGATATAAGCAGTTACTCAAACTTATTTGGATTTTTAAAGAGAAAATCCGATGAATTCAAGCCCAAAAAGTCTACCGTTTTGACCAGAGAAGAGATAGAAGCCATATGAAATATATTTAATGAATAAGGCAAATGAAGTTAAAAGCAGTTACATAAGTTGTTCCTTCGATAATTATAGGCAACATAAGTGTTAGCAAAAATAAAAATTTCGAATCGCCTGTTGTAAGTTTGTAGGGGTTGTACAATAGCAAACAAACTCCGAGAATCACTCGACAGCTGTTTCGTCCTTTTGGGACTCTTCAGGAGTGAGAGAACTCGAGTGTAAGTTTACTATTGTACAAATGCGTGCTGTCAACTATATTCCCTACTGGAGGGTACATCATATTTAAACTATAAGTTTTGCGACACTTACTGTCGACTCGTGTTAGCGATCACGTACGCAAATAGTTCGAATTAAGTAACTTTGTCGACATTAGGTGTCGCAAAACTTATAGTTTGTAAATGAATTTAGTTAAATATTTATTTATTCAGTTAATCGTATGGTACATTTTAAATATTGTATTGTGATGTAAGTGTAATGTATGGTGCCCCAGAAGATCAGTCTAAACCTGTACAGTGTGGTAAAGAAACCTTGTGCAATTGTGGATTGGTTCGTCTTGGCAAAGCATTTGCTTCCAGGTTTAGGAAAACAACTAAAACCTAAACATGCCAATCCCTACCCACATACAAGTGTGTAACCAAGATTTTTCGGAGTTTTCCGTAGGTGGTCAGATTACCGGATAAAATTGGAACTTTGTGAATCGTCGTTGTGAATGTTCATGTGTGTTCGGGTGAGCGTGAGACCGCATGCATGGTTGCGGGTTTGTGTGTTTGTGAACGTTCGTATTTAGTGATTATAAAACTGTAGATTTCATAGATAATTATTATTTTACTTTTCGAATTAATTTTTTTTAGTTCCGTATCAGTATTCGTGAGTTTATTAACGAAAACAATATTTCCGTAACAAAGTTAATTATTCGAACAGAGGTGAATTAAAATCTGGTGGTAAAGAAATTTCATGGTGAATGAGAGCAAACGGTGAATTAAAATCCGAAAGTGTGTCTAAAATTGTAACGTGCCTAAAAATTATGCTAACGGCTGTGTCTAACAAAAACGTTTGACATATACTTTAACATTAACATTAACGTAATATTTAAATTCATTGAAACTTACTTTATCATTCCGACAGAACAGTTTTAAAGTAAAACGTAAGAGGACAGTTTCTCCATTTTTAAAGATACAGCTGCACAACTATCAATTTCGTCGTTAGAAAACGGCTAATCAGCTGCCTATGTACTTACAACCAACCGTGGTCCGTTCTGTTTGTTTTTCAGATATGAAAGCAATCGTACTTGAAATCAATGACACACTAACTTGAATCTTGTCTGCTACTTTTATGATCCAGAACTGTGTTCAGATTTACCGTAGTGAGCGAAACGTTGGTGTCTATAATTACAATTTCGATACGTTATACTTTTGATAAAGGTTCATGATTTAATAATCACTACCACACTCAACCCTTACATGTTCAGTTATTTATATTTAGTTTACGTTTTCATGTTAATATTAAGAATGTTAAGAAAACATACGATTACTTCATAGTAAATTTAAAATTCTAAAATCTGAGAGTCTTAAGGGGTACTCAGACCTTTAAGAGATTAAGAGGTTGGAGTGCCGAAATGGTAAACCTAGTTACCAACGTTTGCCCACTATCGTAAGAGACTTCATCAAGATAAAAGAAATAAGCTAGAGATCAAGTTAATCTACCAAAAGTTAGGTAATCAACTTGTCAACCAAGCTAAAGAAATTTCGGTAATTATACAAATACCACCGTATTTACACAAAAAAGAATTGTAATGGCAGTTAACCTTGACGCTGATTGTTTTTTACTTAACTGGAAGGAATTATCAAAATCTTATAAACAATGTACCCTTACAGTAACGTATAAGGTAGACTAGGTAGGAGAATAGGAAAATCCAGACTGTCTCATGGAAATACAAACAATTGCAAACTGCCTTGGATGTTAATGGGTATAGCTAAAAGAAGATTGAAAGATCAATATTGTCTAAAACATCGAGAATACCGGAATCTGAGAATTGACCCACTACTGCTCACTCATATGTTGCAGACCGCATAGAAAGAATTCTAAGAAAACAACGACAAAACTATCTTCAAACCAAACAAAAGATTCATCAGATCAACAAAGAACAAACAAGATTCTCTCTCAACAGCTTGAGTTTACCGTACACCTTGATCTTGTGGCAATGTATACATAGAAACCACCAAGAGTTCGATGGGAGCAAGACTCAAAAACATCGAGCAAACTGACTTTGAGTCACACTGAAGAATCAGCAGTAGCAGAATATGCTCTTAGCACTGGAGATCACAAGATACTCTTTGAGAGCCCCAAGTTGCTATAAACGATTAACGGTTAGGTGGTGAAGTCATCGAGATCAACAAACATCCAGAAATATCGCAGATTCAACCAGATCTAAAATTTAATGTTTAAGAACACTCGAACGGCACTTTACGAAGGTTCTCATTTGACCGGCGCGATACAAGCTCCGCTCCCTCATAATTGGTATAAATACAAGTTGCGAAGTAGAAAGCATCAGTCTACATCCAACATCGGAAATAGACAGTTTTTAAAGAAGCTGACCACGCGTGTTAGGAAAAATCAAGGTCTATAACAATTTTATTTTGTGTTGGAATAAATTTAACTATTAGCAATATTTCAAGTGAATGCATAGTAACATAGCAAGAACGAAGCAAACCGCGCGAAAAACAACCGGTAGGAAGGTGACTGCCACACAACTCACTACCAGAGCGTGCCCGCCATCGGAGGCGTTAAAAACCCCATTGTTATAGTCTTGGTACCGTTGCGTTCCGAGAGATTCGTCGCTACCAGAAGAGCACCGAACTGCTGATAACAATCTGCCCTTCCAAGGGCTAGTCAGGAAAATCGCCCAAAGCCTCTTTGTGCGCTAACCACACCAAACAAGTCACCATCATGCCCAAAATATCCAACTCGCAAGACATATATGCGGCGAACTCGCTTACGGCAGATTGCGAAAATCTAAACATAACCATTTTTTTACAAATGTAGTGGGATTATAGGCTGCTAGATAAATGTTCCGCTCATCGTGTGATTTTTGTCAACTAAAATCTAGTTTTTGTTTTTTATCTTGCTGGGGAAAAATTTTTCTATTATACGTTTTGCTGGTTGTTTTCTAAAAGATCTTTTTTCATATTTTTGGTTGTGTTGTTGGAAATAAGTAAGTTATTTTAGCAATTTCTGTTACTGTTACAAATTTTTTCTTGTTTTTCTATTGAATAGACCAAGATTTGATTTGATCGTATGGAAATTTTGTCTTGCTGGGAGGGAGTTTCTAACATTTCTTATTCTCTTATAAGTTAAACAATTTAGCAAACTTAGTAAAAGTTGGTGATGGGTCACGTTGTTAATTACACAAGTTTACTAAGTTTTTTAAAAGTATGAATTAATATTATGAAATATGTCAACACAAAACAATTTTTTCAAAAGTAACTACTGGTTTGGGTTCTATGTATAAAAACAAGTTATATAATGTACCATTTATGTTATGGGTGTGCAATTCTAATTTTTGAGCCGTCAACACGTTCGTTAAAGCTCACCGAATTCACTGCTCTTATTTCAATAATCGACGAACCGAGAAAAATTACCAAGTTTTTCGATCATAGTAAATATAGAAGGTGCCTTGCGTTGTTACGGATTGGCCAAAACTTTACATCCAATTGGTTACCACTGCTCCTACTCTAGCGTACCTTATACGTTACTGTAAGAATAATTTGCATCGGAAGACACAAAACATACCGGATACAAAAGATAAGTTGCCGTGTACTTCGTAGCTGTGCATCAATTCAACATGTTTGTAAGATTCATTTTGATAATTCGATTGGAAAACCCTTTAAATAAAATCCAATCAGCGCCAAGTTTAATTACTGTGGCATTTTTTCTTTGTAAATACGAAGATATTTAGTAGGAATCTGGCTTGGTTGACAGGTTGATTGCTTGACTTTAGTAGTCCATCTTGAACACTCGTGATTAAGTCTCTTATGATAGTAAAAATCGTTGGCAACTACGGTTATTATTTTTACACGGTCCAATCCCGGTAAGCGATAAGAGAATTTTTCTAGTACAAAATAGATACAATTTGAGATTTACTGTGTACCGGGTGGCCCAATAAGACTGTTCCTCGCCATATCTCGGGAACCGTTTGTCGTATGACTTTGGTGTAAAAAATATTAGGTAAATCGGCCATGAAGAATCGCAGAAAATATTTTCGAGTTTTAAAAATGTCCACCAGAAGGCGTAACTGTTATCTTAAATTTTTAAATTGCATTTTCTATAAATTTCGCATAATAAACAAAAATTTTTTTCACATTTGTAAAGAGAACCAGTTTATCTATCATTTTTGTAAAAACAAATTCAGTTATTTTAAAACAAAGATGGCGGGGGTGTTCAATTGTTTTTGCAATAACCTGCTTTAACTTCTTAACGGTTTGGCCGATTTTAATTTGGTATCGTTGAAAAGAGCATTCTGTAAGCAATAGAATCAACCAAAATATAGTTAATTTAGTTGAATCCTTCTCCGCCAGGGGGCTAGTTTTAACACAATGACCCAAATTAAAAAAATCAAAAAATCAAATGGAATGATATGACTTTTTCTTTATGATAAAGTAGCCAAATAACATCTAAATAGGCCAGTGAAAACTTTTCAAAATCTCGTTCCTAACCTCAAATATTGGGAAAATGAGAATAATGGATGGTTGAAGATCGAGGACGGCGCGATAAATTTTTAAACTATTAAAAATTTAGCACAAAATGAATAAGATGTTAAAGAGTCTAAATATAATTCATTTTAAACAGGTAGCTTTAATAGGTAAAGTATAGTACATAACTCGAATTCTAAAGCAATTACGGACTCCTGTGATTACGCACTCGCCGCTATGCGGCTCTTGCTCAACTTCTCACAGTCGTATATAATATACTTCTTACAATTCGTGTTACGTAATATACTATTATTTCATACTGCATCGTAATATCCAATGTTTAAGTTAATGATTTTAATCCGGAAAATGAGGCTTTACGATATCAGGTCCGGTTATAGTATTTTACGTTACCAGTCGTGTAGGTGACTTATTATATAACACCTAACGAACGTGTGACGTATGATATTTTATTTCATCCTGTTGTATTCACTCTTATCTTTCTCTTTTAAAAAATATACCTAGATATGTTTATTAAAATACAAAAAAAAGTTGGCAATGTTAAATGATATTATCTTGGTTTCCATAGTTAAGTGTGATTGTTACTTGAGTGTGACTGTCAAATTGATAAAATCCTAATACTGTCAGTGTTAGAAATTATAGAGCTTGCGAATGAGATTCTGAAATCAAAATATGGTTGCTAGGCAAAACACATTACAGCATCTGATATCGTAATGTTCCATTTACCGGCCGCAAATAAGTACACGGTAAGTTGATTTACTGGACAGGATGAAGTGATAGTAGATTTTGTAACAAGATTAGAATGAAAATTCGATTCGAGTGGAAGATTCCGAGCGCGAGCGGTGGCGAGCGTGAGGAACCACGAGCAGTTCAAGAAGCAAGTGTTTAGAATAAATGTTCTACCTCAAGGGCGAGAATGTTTTCGTTCTATTATTAAAAATGATTTCAGAATTACTATATTCCAATAACGGTCGTTAACGGTGGTGGAGAAAATCTTTTATTTATTCCTCACTTATAAACAGGAGTTTATCAACTCACTATAGTTACCTTGAAAATGCCTCTTAACTAGCTACTAACTTGTAAAATATAACTGGCTAGCCTGTAAAATTTTACACGCGTCCTCATATTTTACCTTATTTACGTAATTTGAAATGACAGACAAACTCTCTAACGTGATTTATTTGTTATTAACATTTGAAAATTGGGTTTTATTACTATCGTATACATTAAATATCATGGTGCAGTGGCGATTTCCAGTAATATTGAAGTTTCCAGGAGATGTTATGTCACTTGTACTTGCGCATATATTTTCTGTAGAAGTGGATGACGTGGATTCTTCAAGTGGAAACATTCTTTTGCCATTTTGATCTTATTATTAATCGAATCATCTACGTAGCTTTCTGCAATTTGTGTTGATTTCCATCCCCTGCACGCTTCAGAGCCAAAGTATTACCACCTGCATCAACCACCATCGTTGCTCCAGTTCGTCGAAATGAATGCCCTGTATAAAGTGTCGGTTCTTCTAATTCAAAATATTCAGCAATTTTCTTGGGTATTGCTACTACAGTATGTTGACCTGCATTTAGGGCGACACATTTTCTACTGCGGTACGTCAAGAACAACCGCCGATCTTTACTTCTTGGAGGTCGTAGGGCCGCATATTTCCGATAAAGAGCACAAGGTTTAAAACTACACCCATCGTCCGTTATTGTAAACCTCCTTGTCGTTAAATTTTTGGTCTCTCGTAAGGTGACAACGATATATTTCTCCAAATCCTCCACGTCATTTACAGTGAGGGATAGAAGCTCATCGCACCGACAACATCCAAATATACCAAAATGGTAATGGCTTTGGCAAGTAACCACTTCTCGTCAGGAGCTTCAATGATAAACTTTTCCACTTGCTCTTTCGTCAGAACCTTGGCTTTCTTGGGGACGTAGCGTTCATTTCGTCTTTTCAAAAACGCAACCACTTTATGAAATCTAGAAAATGACATGTGTAACTAAAAACCTGACTAATAAATACTGAGGTCCCCATATTATACTATACAATTTAAAAGTCGAATAAAAACTTTCTAATCAAAGTAAATTAACTTTTTAATCGACTAACATGTAGCTTATTCTGTGGGATTGATGACTAAAGTAAATAACAATTCAAGTTTTAAAGATCATGTCTTCCAAATGCCCTCCTTCGACTTCAGTGCATTTTTGAATTCTAAAAGTTCAAAATGTATCATCACTCGGCGAAGCAAATTTCCATTTATTCCTGCAATTTCATTTCGAATCTGCTCCTTCAGCTCCAGAATTGTTGCGGGACGACTTGCATAAACTTTTTGCCTTAGGTATCCCCAGAGAAAAAAATCGGGGGCCGTTAAATCGGGAGATCTCGGGGCCAATTCAAATTTCCAAATCGGGAAATTATACGGCCGTCAAAAAAATCTCGCAAAATTCTCATAGTGTTTCTGGCTGTATGAGCCGTTGTTCCATCTTGCTGGAATAATATGGCGCCATTTAGTCCACGTCTAATTAGTTCTGGGATAAGAAACGTTTGCAACATGTTTATGTAGCGTTCGGAATTAACTGTAACAGAACGGTTATTTTCATCCTCAAAAAAATAAGGACCGATAATTCCGAATGATGCTACACCGCACCAAACAACGATTTTTGACTGTGGAGGTTTTTGGTAAATGAAGATTTGCTTCGCCTAGTGATGATACATTTTGAACTTAGAATTCAAAAATGCATTGAAGTCGAAGGAAGGCATTTGGAAGACATGATCTTTAAAACTTGAATTATTTACTTTAGTCATAAATCCCACAGAATAAGCTACATATTAGTCGATTAAAAAGTTAATTTACTTTGATTAGAAAGTTTTTTTTTTTTGACTTTTAAATTGTATAGTCTCATATGGGGAACCCAGTATAAGGAAACAAACCTGCAAACATCAATGCTTTCTCTAACTGCCAAACAACTCTTAACCATTGACCACTTCGACCATAAAGAATTCGGGCTGAATTTGGCAGACAATTTATTGATATACGCTAATATAACGTCTTCCGTAACACCAGTCACGTTGTTTTCCTTCTGCCACTTTTTGAACTCCGCGTACTCGTATTCATACCTTGATGAAGATTTTTCGGCCAGTAATCTTGCAAATACACTCGTGCTTCATCAATGATAGCTTGCGGGACACTCATTTCAGTAAATCTCAGCAGCAAAACGTTCCGGAAACGTGAAATTGTAATGAAATAATTAATCAACAAAATAAATGCCGTGCGTTTCCAAAGCAATACGTCTAAAGCTCACATGATTTTTAGAATTTTTAATGGTTTATTATTCATTTATACAAACTTTTTCAAATGAGGAACAAATAAAACATTCAACAATACACGCAAGGTAACGGGTTTTACTGGCTCCAGAGGGTGACAGACTCGTCTTCCACTCGTCAGTCATATCCTTCTGTCCGCCAGTAAAAACCGTTTTGCCTTGCTAGTAATTTTAAATACTATTACCGACTCAAATGAAATAAATAAATAAATAGTATATTATTTTATAACTCGTTTTGTAAGGAGCGTAAGTGATGCTTTTGTGCTGAGGATGTTAGAGAGCCGAAATCCACTTAAGCTCCGGATAAAATATACTATTTTTTCTTTAAACTTAAGGAAAAAGAAACAAAACAGCTAAATAAACCGTAAGGAATTTTTATACAGCAAATCCCGTTTACTTTGTAAAATTGTACATTCAACTTGTAATTAAATTGTAAATAAAATATCTAAATAATACTTTTTTTTTAAATTTTATTATTAATAATTTTAAATTATGTGATTACATTGTAATTGATAGTGACACTTAAGCATTGTCAGCTTGGCCATGTAAGACCTCCACTTTCCTTCCAATCAATCCTCTATATATTTTTCTGCCACAGATGAACTCTTTTCCATCCTCCGTGTGTCTTTTAAGAACGGTGCCATTTGTTTGGGAACTTTAAGAACTCCAACGCGCTGATAAATGCATTTGCCATTACGATATCAAACAATTTGTTGTGACCTAAATCCTTAGGATTTATCTTAGGATGTATCTTCGGAACAGTTCCAACACACTTATGCCGTCCATATCATTAATGACCGTAAAGACTCTTCTTTTAATCGTTTTGGAGAAAGGAATTGGAATACCAATTGTGTAGAATTTTCCTCGATGTCATCCAAACACATTTCACATATCTCTATGCGGCGGCATCCACCACCGATGCCGATTAAACCAATAATCTGACACGAACACAAAACTGCCAGCAAATATTAAAATTCACATCTAAAATTATTACCTTTACCTAAAAATATTGCTGATCCGGCGCATCTTTCACATATTTTACAACACCTTCTATGCTGAGTGTTTTCGTCTGCTAAGGTTGATAAGCAACAGATTGTTTTTTCAAAAAAATTTGAACTTAAAAAATCTTGATACATCTGCTTTTTCATGAAATTGTAGCATCGCTTTAACCAACGAAAACTTTGACCAAAGTGAAAAACTAGATAATTTCTTCGACTATAAAAAGACCAATAGGTAATGATTCCATCAAAAAAATATTAAAAGCAACTTACCAGATCAAACAAAAATAATTTTCGTCGATTTCGCTGACGTTTGCTTTTCTAGTCACAAAACTGTTTATATTCTTTGCCGTATCTTTGTGACATTTCGTTGGAATGACAGAGTTGCTAGCTTCATTGTATTTACGCAAAACATCATTCGGAATATTGCAATTTGCCAGCCATTTCGCGTCGGAAATTTGAAAAACAAACGATACAAGCAGTAACCTTAGAGACTAGCTTTTCATAGAAGATCATATTTTCGATATTGTTTTCTAATTTTAGTAGCAATTCGGATGTTTTTCGACTTTATAAAATAAAAAAAATAAAAAAAAAAAAAATATTAAAAATAAAAAAAATTTTAAAATTAAAAAATTTTAAAAATAAATAAAAAAAAAAAAAAAAAAAATAAATAAATAAAAAAAAAAAAAAAAATAAATTAAAAAAAAAAAAAATTAATTATACGTGTTTTATTAAAATAGGTAATTACACATAGAAGACGTTCGCCAGTATAATAATTAAATTTTTAAATCGGCTGTCGTTGTAATTCATCCTCTTCAACCGTGGGCTGGCGGTGCATTGTCCTCATTGAATTAGATCTACCCGAAACACTCGAAAAATGTAGCGCCCGAATAAACAGTCAAACAATAATGAACTTTGGGTCGTGAGCCGGATCCCCGGTTTACTTTCCTTCGTATAGGGTGTAAACTACGTTGATTTTGTTCGTTTTCGCTTGTATGAAATCAATTTAAGAATTTATATTGAAAGTTTTATTGTAGTGTTGTTATGTAAAATCTAGTTTTGATTCGCGTGTGTGCGCTATTATAGAAATGTCGGTAGGCAAAATTAAACAGGTAAAAGTGCAAAAATAATTTTACAAAATAGTGAGTTCAAGGAAATTGTCGTCCTTAGGAATAAGTTTAAAATAATGTATAAAATAACTTCGCAAGGTAATGTACGAGTTACATCAAAATAGGTGCATTATAAGAGTACCTTTACTCCTAATATTGTTTATTATTTTTAAAAATTAATAAAAAACACTAAAAAACAAAAACAGTATAAAAAAATTTAAAACATTTAAAAAAAAAAAAAAAAAATGTTGTCTGAGAACACATGAAATGCTCGATTTGCAACCGTAGGAAATGTTCATATCCTTCATTGCCAATGCTTAACTTAATGGCATCCTGTAGTAATTAGTATGTTTCCAAATCGCTGAACAAAATTGCATTTTGAAATAAAATTAGTGTCTTTTTTTTATCTATTTTTAAATTAATTACCTCCTATGATTGAATTATGTATTACAATGGTATTACTTACGATGTAGCTTTTACATCTCTAATCTTCGCGGAATTGAATCGTTCGTCATAAAGTCCATCACCATAAACATATGTAAAGACGGCAGGCTATTCGAACAAGCATTTATAAACTCTTCCGATGTCATACAATTATAAACACCCGCTTTTAATTCCAATAAACACAAAGATGACCACTGAATCAAGCGTAAAACATAAACAAACCACCATTTATACGAGTATTGACGTCACGACCAATGGCAACGCGTTTAAAGAAAAATTTTAAAAGACGGTATTTTATAAGAAATATTCATTTGCTAAAGCCACATATTGAAAGATTGCAAATTGAGATAAATGGCTTGCTGTTAAGGAACACTAAAGATGCAGTTGAACTTTGTAAGATTAAACATGAACAATTTACTAAAAAGTGTAAAAGGTGGATTGATTTCTTAAAGGGAAATATTTAGATTTAATTTGAAAACAGAAAGGTCTTGACAAGATTGTACTTGATAAACAGTACAAAGATGAATATGACTTTATGGAAAAGCTGAGAGATTTAGACACTGAATTAAAGTTTAAAGTAGAAAATCACAATGTTTCTGATGCAGTTAACGTACCTGTTCCTGTTAAGTCTGTTCCAGAGTTTAAAAACCAGAAATATAAATATTGAATCAGAATTTGGTGGCAATCCATTAGATTGAATCAGGTTTTGGAGTAAATTTTTAAAATGTCATGAAGATAAGAACCTAAATAAGAGAAATTTCACTACTTGCTTATGTTTTTGATATCCAAATCCAAGGTTTATAATTTGGTTTCTACATTTCCACCTACCGAGGTAAATTATATAAAAGCAGTGGAGTTATTGGAAAACAGGTTTGGCTGTGATGACCTCCTAGTACAGGTTTATGTAAGACAACTATTGAGCATGGTTATGCATAATGCTTTAGAAGGCAAGGTACGTGGTGAATTATCAATACTCTATGATCGCCTAAAAACCTATTTGTATGCATTGGAAAATTTGAGTAAAAAGGAAATTAAGTTCACTGATTTTTTATCCCCATTGGTTGACTCATGCTTACCTGATGATGTTCTTAGGGCTTGGCAAAAGCAATACACAGATGTTAATAATGATAATAAGACTGATTTAGAGAAGTTGATGTCATTTATTGAAAAAGAAGTGAATGCAGAAGAAAGAATTAAGCTTGCACGTTCAGGTTTTGATTACAGATTAGAAGATAAGTCAGAAACACCAACTAGGCTAAAATCTGAAGTTAAGGAAGTGCCTACAGCTACTACTTTGATTGATGTAAACAGAAAAGAAAATCTGTCAGGTACGGAACGTAGATCGTTTTCTTGTATCTTTTGTAGCAAGTCACATGCAAACCAAGACTGTTTTCAACATGAATCTAGAAGAACGCAGAAAAGTATTACTTGGCAAGGGTGGCTGTTTTTCTTGTTTACGTACATGACATAGAAGCCAGAAGTGTCGGGTTGCACCAAGGTATGTTGTTTGTGGTGGCCGCCATTTTCCAGTTATGTGTAGCAGAGTAAGAACTCAGACAAGTGACACAAACAACAGGACAGATTCTGCACTTTTATCACAAACCTTGGTTAGTTATGAAACAGAGGATGTCTATCTGCAAACTTTGTTGGTTAATATATACAATGGAAGAAAATTTAGTAAGAGTCATTATGGACACTGCTTCTCAGAGATCATATGTGAGTAAAAGAATTATTAGTACTTTGAATTTGCCTATGATTGGTGAACATAATGCTAAGCATGGTTTATTTGGTGGATCAACTACTGAACTAATTCCTCATACACGTCACGGATTATAAATTATAAATTAGTAGTCAGTAGATATAGTTATGAATCAAGAAAAAATTTGTAATGATGTTCCTACTTTACCTATCGATATTTTTGAAGAGTTAATGGAGCAAGAAAATATGCCTGCATTATCAAGACATGATGCATTTCCTGAAATTGAAGGTCTTATTGGTGCTGACGTATGTGGCAAATTACTTACCGGTAAAAACCGACCACTACGAAAACATCTTGTTACTGTTGAAACTAAGATATGCTGCACGATTATGGGACGTAATGAAAGTGACGTTAACATCTTCTGAAGTTCAAACTTACTTGTCGTTATTTATTCAAGATTCAGTAATTTGTGAAAATTAGATTTAATGAGAATTTCAGATCCTGTAGAAGTTTGTACCGTAGAACAGGCAGAAAGAGAGACTGTTTTGAAGTTTCAAGAGTCGGTGAAAAAAACAGCTGAAGGGAGATACAGTATTCGATTTCCTTGGCGTTATGAACCGAGTAATCTGCCAGATAATTACGAATTAACAATGAAGCGACAGAGTAGTGCAAGAGATAAAATTATGCGTGAGAATATTATGAACAAATACCTAGAAGTTTTCAGTGACTGGGAATTGAATAAGAAGGTTCCAATTATTGAATTTGATAGTCGACCAAGACATTATTTGCCTCATCGCCCGGTGATTAAAGCAAGCAGCGCCACCACTAAGATCAGGCCAGTATTTGACGCATCAGCAAAGCTAACAGGAAGATTGTTACCCAATGATTGTTTAGAAAGGAGTCCAAACTTAATCTCATGAATTCTAGATATCCTTGGCGGATTTTGTGCAAGATCTATTGGAATAATTTCAGACATTGAGCGTGCTTTCTTACAAATAGAAATTGAGCCTGTAGACCGCGATTTTCTACGGTTTCTTTCACCAAAGATCGATGACGTAAATTATAGATATTGTAGGGTAATTTTTGGTGTCACATCGTCGCCATTTTTACTTGGAGCCGTCATTCAGTATCATTGAGACCAAGTAGAGGAACCGTACCGTGAAACAGCAAATAAATTAATGAAATCATTTTATGTGGATAATTGCACCACTAGTGTTAATAATATTTGTGAACTTGATAAATTTCGAAACGAATTAGTTCATATCATGGAAAATATTTAATTTACGATGCTGGAAAACGAGTGGGAAACGAATTGTTTAGACCGGGATTTGAAGTTTGGGGGTGAAACCTTAGTACTCGGACTTTGTTGGAATAAGACAGAGGATACGTTAATTTGCGTAATTAATGAAAAACTTTCTGATACAGAAAATATTACAAAAATATTCATTCTGTCCGGAATTCAAAAAAATTTATGATCCTACAGGATATTTATGTGCGTAACTGTACAGCCAAAGAAGATTCTCCAACAATTATGCGAATTGAAATTGGGTTGGGATGATGACGTTTTGGAGGACTTCTGTAACACATATATAAGATGGTTGGAACAGTTTTTATCCGAACTGAGAATTCCAAGATACACAGGTGTTATGAAGAAAGATGCGACTTTACATTGTTTTGTTGACGCATGTCAAGAATCCTATGCTGAGTGTGTATTTGTGAGAACTATGGACGAATTTGGAAAGATTTCTGTGCATTTGGTTAGAGCTAAAAGTCGTGTTAGTCCAATTAAGAAAGCTACAATTCCTCGACTTGAACTTTTATCATGTACTATTGGAGCTCGACTTTCACATTCTGTTCGACAAGCTATTGAAAGAGAAGACATGGTAACTTATTATTATACTGATTCAATGACAGCACTTTGTTGGATTAAAAATGACGAAACATGGAAGGCTTTTGTTTACAACAAAGTGCAGGAGACCCAACCGATTCGACCTATTTAATCAGGTTATTTATGTTTTTGGGACTAGTTAGCAGAGTCCCAAAGGTGGGAAGTAATGTTAGATATCGGTCAATTATTTGTATACAGGTGTCTTTGATGCTCCAGGAGATTGTGTTGTAGTCGTAAACTTCACAACGATTTATCACCGTATCTTCGTAACCATGTTTTTATTCTTCAGGTTCGCACACTTAGAGCTTATTGTTCTTTATTCTTACGGCTTCGCTTACCAATAATTTTAGTTATTTAATATAGCCCTGCTTTGGCTTTGTTGTTATTCGTAAACATAACCCGACTTTACTTTTTGTCGCGCACCGATATACAGGGTTTCCCCTAATAAATGCCTAAGATTTTATTAGGTTATACTGTAGGTTGAGACAAACAATTTTTATTATATAATGGATAGTCCCATCTTGCTTGGTTGTCCGTCTATCTGTCTGTATGTGAGTTTTAGTAAAATAATTCCCTTCTCCATAATGGTTGAAGACATGAAACCCAAACTTCGTAGGTGTATTGGTTGCACTAGTGTCAGTAAAAAATAAAAATTTCAAAATAATACCATTACCCGTGGCAAAATGGCGGCTATTTGAAGATTTCAAAGTTAACTAACTTTTAAACCAGTGGATTTTTTATTGTTTGTCTAGAACAGGGCTACATTTTCTTGTATTTATAATTTTTCAATAAAACCACTGGTTTAAAAGTTATTTAACTTTGAAATCTTCAAATAGCCGCCATTTTGCCACGGGTAAAGGTATTATTTTGAAATTTTTATTTTTTACTAACACTAGTCAATACACCTGCAAAGTTTGGGTTTCATGACTTCAACCATTACGGAGAGGGAAATTATTTTCTAAAAAGTCACATACAACAATATAAACGGACAAACCAAGCAAGATAGGACTATCCATTATATAATAAAAATTGTTTGTCTCGACCTACAGTTTGACCTGGTAAAATTAGGGCATTTATTACGGGACACCCTGTATACTCTTGCTAAGGTAACCATTTTTAATTTTTCTTAATTCTTAAACGACCCGACGCACAGTTTGTAATTTTCATAATTAGGTGGACAAAAGTCAAATTCTACACTAATCTACACTGGAAAAATAGCTATTTATAGTCAAAGAAGACAAACCATATTACGTGTTACTAAAATTTATTTTCCAAGAACTCGCAAAAAAGGGCCAGAACAGTCAGAACAGAGTTTCATCGGCCAAGCGCTCAAAGCGATCGCATATTCGGCTGAGTTTAATCGTTGAATATACTGTGCGCTACTAGCGATTGTATGTTGTTATCGTTTTCTTAGGAATTTTAAAGTAAGGTTTACATATGTGATTTGTTTTGATATTATTTAATCACGAGTACTATTTCAACAGACCGTTTATTTTTAATCAAAATATCGATTTGTACTTGAGTTATAGTGCATACACAATCCCTTATTATCTTTATTCAAAAGAACTACTTGTTAGCTACAGGAAATTTTATTTTCCAAACGAAGAAAATTTAAACAAAAAAATGGAACGGATGCTTTGTTACATCACATATTGCAACAACTTGGTAATCTATCCTTTTCCTATGACGTTATAAGAAGTCGGGAAGACATCGAGGTCGTTTCCTAAACACAAATTATGTGTGGTTAGAAGGAAACGTACCATTACCTGATGTTGCCATTGAAGCGCTAGAAGGTATGCTACCAATACCAGTACCTGAAACGAGTTCTGGTTCCTTTGGAAGACCGCTAAAAGATTTGAAAATTCAAAAAGCACCAAGATATCGATGGCACTTCGAAAGGAAGGAAAAAAGAATTCAGCAGCAATTGTAAAAGAACTTTGTCTGTTTTCGCCCTGAAGAGGACTGTTATGAAGAAAGCGCGGAAGTGTTTAGAGGGCTCAAAACCAGTTGGACTTTCGGCAGATCAAGCTCTCGCATTAATAATCGATGCAAATCTCTCGACACACCAATATCATGTTATATGAGAGCAAGTCAAAGGAATGAACAAGAAAATGTATCCACCTTACTATAGAGTTAAAGCGGCAAAACAATTGTGCTACCCTAGAGGCATTAATGTCACAGAAACGTACGCCGAAATTGAGTCTAATGGATCACACGATTATACGATTATGTAAAGTGCAAGAAGATGTACTGAAGACTATACCTGACTTGAATATAGATATAATTGTGAAATGGGGTTGTGATGGAGCGGAACAAAATAGGTACAAACAAAAATTTTCGGGAGAACATTGAATTGATGAAAGTTTATTCAGCATATCGATGGCGTCTATTCAAATAAATTCAATAATGACCAGAGCGTTAAAAACATTGTGCGGCAAAACCCTTCGCCAACTTCAACTATATATTGTCGTCCCATCAACTTCGTGTTTGCCATGAAAACCGTGAATGTTATAACGATGGAAGTTAATGAAATTAAAGAACAAGTAACTTCACTTTCACCCACTACAATTATTGTTAATGACATGGAAATCTTGGTGAAGCCAACATTGATATTCTGCATGATTCATGGAAAATATGTAATGCGGTAGCATTATGTGCGTACACACAGACCTGCTATTTATGTGGTGCAAAGCCTAAGGACATGAATAATGAAAGCCGCATCTTAGAAAAGTCGGTAAACAGCAATCTTCTTTCTTTGAGCCTGTCACCGCTACATTCTTGGAAAAGACTTTTTGAATGTATATTGCACATTTCATATAGACTTGATATAAAGTCATGACAGGCTCGGGGAGCTGAGAATAAAAATAAAATTGCTGGGAAAAAGAAGCAATTGCAAGAAAAGTTCAGGAGTGAGTTAGGCTTATTGGTAGATTATGCCTAATCAGTGACATATATCCTAGACTTTCAACCGCTTTAATTGGGACCAATACCGATAGATGTCGTGTGCATCTTTACGGAATCTTTATTATACATTTCAATAATTAAACACACCAATAAACAAATTAAAATGATTTTTTTAATAAATTTCAATGTTTATTAAATGCTTTATGGTTACGCCACTGTAAGTAGCGATGCGACTCCTATTGGTCCCACGACATCTATCGGTATTGGTCCCAATTAAAGCGGTTGAAAGTCTAGGATATATGTCACTGATTAGGCATAATCTACCAATAAGCCTAACTCCAATAGAGTCGCATCGCTACTTATAGTAGCGTAACCATAAAAACAATAATACTAATAATAAAGTTTCCTTTAGTAATTAATTTTATACGTATGTAAATAGATACTACCGCCCAGTATACCTCTTCAAAGTTAAACCATTGATTATAACTTTATAATCAATGGTTAAACATATTTTCATATTATGCATCCTGATTTACGGAATGTCAAGGGGTGACACCTATAGCATATTTATTATACATTAAAACATACAACGCACTACTTGAGTTGCAGAAATAAAATAAGTTCGTACTGTACTGTTTATCACGTCGTCGTTATTAGTTGTTACAATAACAATTTTAAATATGATTTGATGCATTTGTGAAATGCATGCCAATGTGTTAATTGGTTTTTAATTCGCTTTAATTCACTCGTAAATTATCTACTAAGCAAATAATTATTTGGAATGGGTTTGTGTTACTTATTGTTATTGTAATTATATTATTAATAAGAGATTATTGAAAATAACACATAAAACGGTAATTTAGTATCCGATATATAATCGTAAACACAATTCACATAAAATCGAAAAAATTTTACAAGTACAGCACCGGGGAAATATTATTTTAACGTGCTAAATATATACAGTCTTTAAAATAAAGTAACATGTAACACTTTAGTAACGCATCTAATTTGAAAAGTTACTGTACATAACATAAATCCATATATAATTCTGATTTCTCCTGTATATACCTGTAGTTAACTAAGGTGGTGTTGGCTAGTGCCAACATCAACAACAAGTTAAAGTAACCCAACAAATCTAAAAGTTACTAAAACGATTGTTTATGTGTACGCTATGAAATTGATGGTGTACCGAAAAATGGGTCGTTTATGGAAAATAAACTTAATTTCTAATTGCAATACTCACCTTAAAATGTAAGAAAACTGATGGTTAACATAAACAAATTTAGTGGTAGTGTTTACCAAGCCCCAGTGGTTGGTCAACAAAATCACCACAAAGAGGTAAATTTCAATAAACGTTTAATAAATGAAAATAAAAACGAATTTTTAGGGGCCCCCTTTTGTTTTCTTAATGATGCGTTTAAACGTTAAAGCGGCACTACTAATATTATGTGGGGCTGTTTTACTAATAACATTAACTTTCTGGAGTCGATGCGATTTGGGATCCAGAGAGTGGTTGCGTCAGGGTAGAGAAAATACGGATCACGGTAGTGAAATACAGGGTGCCGAAGAAATAGATTGTGACATAAATGGCGAATATAGCATTGGCTGTCGACGAGAAGGTGATGAAGTTTACTTACCATTCTCATTTTTACACAAATATTTTGAAATTTATGGTAAACTAGCCGTTTACGATGGTTTGGAACGTTTCGAATGGTCTCACAGTTATGGTCGAATATACCACCCTAAAGGGAAGTATGACCCCAAAGGGGTTTTCATGTATTTCGAAAATTATAATGTGGAAGTTCGGGAAAGGGTCAAGTGTGTTAGTGCAATAGAAGGAGTTCCTATATCAACTCAGTGGGAGAGTCAAGGGTATTATTACCCGACTCAGATTGCCCAATTTGGTTTATCTCATTATAGTAAAAATTTAACTGAACCAGAACCTAGGAGGAAAACTTTAGAGGATGGAGATAAAGAAACGTCGAAATGGTTAACACCGGATGGGTCTTCAGTTTCGAGAATTTTCTCTGAAAAAGCTAACAGCCAAGTCCTACAGTTTTCAACTTCGGACATATATGCGGATGGAGTTAAATTGAAATTGGATCATGTATTAGACTTTGTAATGAGTGTCGATATTCTACTAAATGGGAATAGTAGTTTTAGTGTGATGTTACAAAATAGAGAGAAAAAAGACATTTATAATCTCCATTATATAGCTTCAGATATACTTATTACAGCGCAAGACAGGAATATATATCACGGGCTAGGTGTCAATATAGGGTGGCGTCGGCTAACCAGAGATTTGATAGTTGATTTGCAAAAAGGTTTGAGTTACTTAGAAAAAGACAAGTCTAAACATAAATTACCTCGTTCTAAAATTAAAATAGTAGGATTTGTTTTGCGAGGGTATGGTGCAATTGATAACTTAACTTTGTCTTCTTCCGAACATATACAACAGTTTTACGATGCGGCTAATTGGTTTGTTAAATACCAAGATGAAGGTACTGGCGGTTGGGCTAATCCAGTAAGAAGACGTATTGCGGTCGGTTTTCAAGATCTCGAACCCGGTTGGTATTCTGCCATGGGTCAAGGGCACGCCATATCTGTTCTTGCTAGGGCTTATCATCATTCGGGTGGGGATAATAAGTATTTAGATGCAGCTTTAGCTGGATTGAAACCTTTCAGGGTACCTAGTTGGCAGGGTGGTGTTCTAGCCACTTTTTTTAATAAATTTCATTGGTACGAGGAGTATCCTACCAAGCCAGCTTCATTTGTGCTAAACGGTTTCATTTATTCATTATTGGGTCTTTACGACCTCATGACAATCGCGCCTAACAAAGCTAAGGAAGCTGAATTATTGTTCGACGAAGGTATGACTTCGTTGAAAAACATGCTGATGTTGTACGACATGGGTAGTGGAACCTCCTACGATTTACGACATGTCACTTTAGGTATCGCGCCGAATTTAGCGCGATGGGATTATCACGCGACGCATGTTAATCAACTCTTATTACTTAGTACAATTGATAATGAACCTATATTTGGCGAAACTGCCAAAAGATGGAATGATTATATGTCGGGAAAACGGGCTGCTCATAACTAGTTTTGAAAATTTGACGAACTCATAAATATAATCCTTACATTAAATTGGACCAAGAACATACCAATTGAGATGTGTTTATTAAAAAAGATTTGCTTGGTGCGTGAATAGAACTTCATATGAATCTCTAGCAATTAATTCTCTGTTCTCGCACCAAATGCAACAGTATCTCAATCTTTAAAAAAAAAAACACATCGAAACTTAGGGTGACCTGATTAATCATTGCCATATTTTTAATTTAATGTCGTTTATACTTTTTCCTCCCCTTTTCACAAATTTGGAGGTGAATCCTGCCATTTTCTTTTTTGTCCCCAAAGTCCATGACAATCTTTTGCATGGGTTCAGTTGTGTTTTTTCATTAGTATTTCCTCCATTGACCACCTTTGCGGTTACCCTACGCTATGGAAATCTATTAATATTTCTTAATATTCTTCATATACTATAATGTTTTCTCGTACTTTCATTATACGAAAGTAAATTAATTTGATTTTTTAAATATGTACGAGAAAATATGTTTCAGAGAAGAATAGACGTCTTATGTTTTGAAGGAACAATAACTGTGATAGTTACCTACACTATTTTTCAGATCTAAAATCTTAATGAAAGATGAAAAAAGCCTGAGAATAAATTAAGAATTTCTTTTGGAACATAGTGTAATAGAAAATATTATTTTATACCAACGATAGTGTGTAGGTAATAAACCTAATAACTGTTTTTTTCTGTTAATATTTTTTAACGCAATACTAAAACGTAAATTGTTATGTAGTTGAAATTGCCAAAATTAATTTGTAACAGTTTGTTACCAGTTTTGTTGAAGTATGTATAAAAAGGTAGGGAAAATTGTTTTAATTATTTTGTCTGCTGTTATTATCCAAACTTTAAAGAGATACATTTGTACCTTATTATTAAGTACTTATTTTTGTTTTGGTTTTTTGAACGTTTCGACAATTATTGGACCATGATTTGCCAAATATTTATGAATCTGTTAAGCTTGTAATATTTTTTATATTTTTGTTACATACAAAACTAATCCTAGTATGAGATAATCAATCCTGTACAATTTTTAGGTACTTAATTGGGTACTTAAATTTTGTGACTTACGAGAGCTATATTGAATTTAAAAAAAATACTTCTACTAGTTATATATTTTTAATTGAACGAATATTTGTTTTTGAAAGATTTGTTAAGTCTCTGTGATTTTTAGATAGAAAGACAGTATTTAGATAATGATTGTTGGATATAATAAAAATGGGGGTGAGGGGTCACTGCCAAACTATATTATGATTGTAAATCACAGGATGTTAGATTAGAGGCACTATCTAATGTAATATAAAAAAAAAGTGTATCCAAATATATGTGACTGTGACAATAATACTAGGGAAATACAATTTAATGCTATAAACTGATTTTTTTATCCTACAATTATTGAGTTATAACTTTAATAATTGCGTATAAATAAATTTGTAAAATAAAGTTTACAGCATATCGAACTTTAAGAACGGAAAGTGTTGCGGGGGCTTTAATTTTTAGACTTTAGCAACTATATCTGGAAAACTAGAAGTAAAAAAATTTTATTACTAAAGTGGCCAAGAGAAAACATTGAAAATTATTTTCAAGTTTCTACGGTGCCTCCCACTTCTTAAATACAAGAATCAAAATTTATACGGATTTTGAACAGTAAATGTAACTTAGAATTCCATGTGTTTCAAAGCTGATGTAAGATTGATACTTTTTGTTTTATGACTTTTTACCATATCGCTTAACATAAAGTAGTGGGGGGCGATAATCGAGGTCTTCTAATATACAGGGTAGCTTTTATGTATGGAACCAAGGCTCTGTAGCCAAAACGGTTGAAGGCATCATTCTGGAAATTTTAGGGATCAAATCTGAAGCTATTTCACATAATTTGACACAATCAAAAATTTCTTTGCTCGATAATTTTTTGACACGGCCGCCATCTTGAATTTTTTTAAATAGCAAGATGGGTCATGTGATATATCATTTGAAAGCTTATTTTATTTACTTTGCAACTGACTAGAAACATTGAAGTTGTATTTAGAGGAAATACCTAAAAAATTTATTCTAATAATTATTTCTGCCATTATTTGTATTATCGCCTTTTTAATTTAGGTGGCGATGCTTTTGACACGTTACCTAGGTAACGTTATAACGTCAAAACATCAGTTATTCTCATTACTAGTTCATTATTATTCAATAATTAGAACCGTCTCGTAAAAATGAATCAGCTAACTGAATCAGAAAGATTACAAATTCTTATGATGGTTGGTTACGGCGATAGAAAACGCACGCATAAAGAAGTTTGCCAACTCTTCAATGCTGAAAACCCTGATAGGAATCCTATAGTGAGATCTACTGTGACCAAGACTTTACGACGGTATAATATCACTGGGAGTGTTAAGAACCGTCGCAGAAGTGGCCGACCAACAACAGTGGCTACAGAGGATAATTCACTGGCAGTATTAATGGATGTAGTTCATCAGCCCAAAACATCAGCATATCAGCTTGCACTAAACCATAATATGTCTCGATATTCAGTTCAGAAAATTCTAAAGCATCACAAATATCATCCTTACAAGGTACATTTAGTACAAGAATTATCGGAAGACGATTTTGATAGACGTGATCAGTTTTGCGAGAACATTATGGAAGCAATTGCGGAGAATAACAATTTTGCAAGTTCCATTTTGTTCTCTGATGAGGCCACATTTACTCTCAATGGCGCCGTAAATAGACACAACTGCCGATATTATTCCGACACGAATCCACATTGGATGGAAACAGTGCACACCCAGTATCCTCAAAAAATAAATGTATGGTGTGGCAGAATTGGAGGTAGAATTATTGGACCATTTTTCATAGAAGGGAATCTCAATGCCAACAGTTACCTCAACATCCTACAGGAGAATGTTATCCCTAGGATTGTGGAAGTTTTTCCAAACGAGGACGACCCAAACGCTGTTAGGGGCGATATCTGGTTTCAGCAGGACGGTGCCCCACCCCATTATGGGATAAACGTTCGAAATTATCTAGATGAAACTTTTCCAAGACGCTGGATAGGGAGAAGGGGAACTCTCGAGTGGCCAGCCCGGTCACCTGACTTGACCCCTCTGGACTTTTTCTTGTGGGGCCATTTGAAAAACTGTGTATACAAGAACAGACCCTACGATTTAAATGAATTGAGAAACCGTATTGAAGCTGAGATTGCAGCTATTCCAGAAAATTGGTTGATAAATTCGATTAATTCTTTCTAAATCGTATACATTACTGTCAGCAGGTAAATGGTTCACATTTTGAGCATTTAATTCGCTAAAGTATTTCAGTTTTCTTAAGAACATTGACTTTCTACATACGATGTTATTTAAATCTAATGATTCTTGTTCCTCCATATAAGTCTTATTGTTCCTTTTTTTCTCGATAATTATTTCGTGAGCAGTAAATTAATTTGTATTTTTCTGAGCGTATTTTTACCATCCAACTCAAATATTCAAACTCAGTTACAAAGTAAATAAAATAAGCTTTCAAATGATATATCACATGACCCATCTTGCTATTTAAAAAATTCAAGATGGCGGCCGTGTCAAAAATTATCGAGCAAAGAAATTTTTTGATTGTGTCAAATTATGTGAAATAGCTTCAGATTTGATCCCTAAAATTTCCAGAATGATGCCTTCAACCGTTTTGGCTACAGAGCCTTGGTTCCATACATAAAAGCTACCCTGTATATGTAGGGGAGACTGTTGTATACTGGGACAATATTCTTGTAATTGAAATAGAAAATTTGTTGAATAATTTTTAACTATTGTGAACATTCTAATATATTCAAAATTAGTTTGTTTATCAACACCTGCAAAAATTTTAACAATTTTTACATTTTAACTAAGAAAAAAATTGAAGGTCCCACTATACACCACTTTCCCACTATGCAACCACCCCATGTTGCATACTGGCAAAGATGCATGTGTATAGTGGGACAATGGTTTTGAAGCCAAATAAATAAATACAAAAATAAATTTTGGTCGTTTATTGACAAAATAATAAATCTTCTAAATAAACTGAGTAGGTCGCCCAATCGTAATGATAGGAAAACATATCTCTCAACATAACTGTAACTAGAAAACATAACTTGAACTTATAGTTTTCATCTTACCTATCAAAAATAAATATATTCGGAGAGGTAGTACAAATGGGAAAGTATTAACTAGGCTATAAATTCAAAACAAGAAAGAAATTAACAGTGGCGAGAAGCATTATTGCATATGAAAGTCCTCGAAATCGAAATCAAAAAGCCACTGCTTAGCTGCTCTTTCAGTTCCACCAGAAGCAAAAGGCATTGGAAGTTTTTGAATGATATTTTCTTCCGACACAACATCTTCATCTCGGTTTTCAGGAAAGCTGAACCTATTATTTGGATTTTTTTTCATGAAATTAACTGTGTATTCATCTTTCTCTATTTTTTCTATTTGACCAACGAAGTGTTTGGTGCTTTTTTTCATGGGATACTGAACAAGTATGAAATCAGATATATTAAGTATCTCATTTTGATCCTTCATAAATTCATCGGAGATATCCGCATCTGAATCATCATCACATATTTCAGTCACTGAAAAGTCACTCTCGCTTGAGCTGTCATTTTTCGGCGCGAATAAATTTCTCTTAACTTCCTTGGCCTTCTCAATTCTCTGTCGCTTTTGAGATGTTTTTTCCAACTTCAACCTCAATATTTCTTTCTTCTCTTCAATTATGGGAGTATCAGTCAATACAGTAGAAGTATTTTTTTCCTGGTACTAGTATTTGTTTTTCGAGGTGCAGCCTTTGCAAATGGTCTTACAGCTTCCGGGGTAACAATATTCTCTTTGAGTGATTTTATTCCAGTGCTGGACATTCCAGAGCAACTTAGAATTGGATTTTCAACAGAGTTATCTGCAGTTGTATTGGCCAATTGAACTAGTTTCTCGGTTTCAATTCGGTCTGACACGTAGGAGCCTAAAAGTCGCAATCTTGGAATATTTCAACATTTAAAGGACAAATGCCAGTTTTTTCAAATCCTTTGATAATGTTTTTAGGTGTGAAAGCTAGTGGAAACGATTTTCCAACTATATCGGCGATGTTATAGATTGTCACAGGAATGCCGGGGTTTTGTAGCATCCAGTCATCCATTGATCTGTTGTAGTAGATTTTGAAAGGGCCAAAACAACTGACGTCCAAATGTTGCAAGCGATGGCTACAGTAAGGTGGTAATGTAAGAAGAACTATGCCATGTTTTTTGCAATATTCAAGTACCCTAACATCTGTATGACTCTCGTGGTTATCAAGAATAAGTAAAATTTTATTGTCATTGTTACAATGTATGGTGTCTGAAACATGCTGTAAGTATTCTATAAAATTACTACCACACATCCATCCACTAGCATTCGCTGTTCCTTTTGATCCAGGGGGAGCACCAAGCAGCATGTGTGGCTTGAAATGTATGCGTGGAAATACGAAGAAGGGTGGTACAGATGTCGCATTGGCGCATATAGTGGCACACATTGTTACTAGTATACCTCTTTCGCCACTAGTAATTTTACCAACCTGTTTTTGACCACATGGTGCAGCTATTTTTGGAGGCTTATGTACCTAGTTACACCAGTTTCGTCACAGTTAAAAATATGGTTGGGGTTGAAACTGTATTTGTCCAGAACTGTACACAAGTTTTTGAAAAAAGTTCTACATTGTGGCGGTTGAAGCTAGTTGCGCGACTCAGACTTTTTTTTCTGACCCATTTTCTTGGAATTTTTTTCTTATTTGCGTCTGCATATCTATAAGCCAACTCTCTAGCTTTTTTGCTTGTTAATCCGTAGCACATTTGGGATGAAGTAACTAAATATTCGCTAAGCAGTTTTTCTTCATCGTCACTGAAAATTTGCTTAAAGTCATGTTGCCTCTGAAAATTCACTTCCTGCGTGTTTGCTTCATTGATGTTATGTTTTTCAAGTGTCTATGCAACGCTGATTTGCTAACTCCAAATTGAAGTGCGGCATTCCTAATATTGATCTCATTTCTAAGAACTTTTTCAGCATTCTCAAGGTGTATTCTCCTACTCTCAAGAAACGATTTTTTATTTTTTCAGCCCCTTTTCTTGTCCATTTTTAGAAAAAAAAGGTAATTAGAGAGTTAAACTTGAAAGAAACAAAAATATTCTATTAGAGCAAAACAAAAATTTTGTCCCAATATGCAACCCGAAAATTCTGTCCCACTATACACTGTTCCACTATACACCCGTATACACTTCTTAACATTTTCGGAATTAAAAAAAGACAAACAAATAACATTGAAAAATAACCTCAACTCACCTTCAAGACACCTTCGGGCACAATTATTCTCAAATACGGAACAAACAAATGAATATTTCTGGCCTAAACTGGGCCCAACACGTGGTCGTATAAAAAAACTTTGACACTCTGATGCTCACATTAACGAGATTGACGCCATACTGAAGACTCTAGCGGCGAGTGGCAAGGGTATATCCACTGCGCATATATGATGTAGTTGATACAACTTTTTTCGATATTTTAAGCGATACCGTTGGCGGGCAATTTGAATTGTCCCACTATGGAACCTGTCCCACTATTCAACAGTTTCCCCTATATGTTACCGTTAATTTGCGTAAATCAATGAAAGTGCAGATTAACAAGGTATTCTGCAAATTATCTGGTTAAGTCAGTTAAAGTGGATAAAATTTTCAGTTCTCACATTAACTAGATAATCTGCAGACTAACGACCATGCATATGTTAAATTCCATAAAACAGGTTCTTGGTTGAATAAAACATATGAATTAGTTCAAATCAAATTAAATTTATTTGTTCTTTTACATTAACAAATCGATTCGGTCCCCTTATTATAACTTTTTACATTTTAAAATTTAACATATTAAAAAAAATTTTTTAAATTAAACAAGAACATAACTCTCTGAATTTTTATAACTTATCTTATTCTAACATTCTAACAATTTTCTTCTAGTTATCTCCTTCTTTCTGCCACTTCTCTCATCAATCTGGTCCTTCATCATTTTTTCAGTAATGTCTTCCTCCTTCTTTCGTTTGTTCTTACTTTGCTGCACTCCACTAATAGATGTTCAATGTTTTACTAGTCTAATTTATTTTTACTCTTCTTTATTTCTCCCATCCATCTTCTTCTGTTTTCTACCTCTTTCATCAATTTTATGCCCTTCTCACTTCCTCTCTCCTTAATTCGCTGCACTCATCTACCATGTGCTCTACATTCTCCCAATTTTCCCTACACATTCTTTCTTCCAATATTTATTCTCATTTCCTAGTCTATAATACCCCGCTAGCATATGTTTTTCTTTTATGGTTAATGCTCCTGTGATATATTTTGGTATCCCTTCCACCATCATATATTTGTATTTCATGTTATACTTTGATTATTTTATCTTCATCTCTCTTTCTTGTTTTTGGTTGTCTTTGTCCCTTACGTGTTATCTCTTCTTCCATCCTTCTCTCTTCCTCCTCATTCTTCTTACCTCTTCTGTCGCATAAACCTCTCTTCTATAGTATGCTCTTCTCTCTTCTTCTCCGTGCTTTGTTCTTTGCCATTCTACCTCCTTTCAACATTCATATAGAATTTCATTGTCTTTTCTATCTTCCATCCTTTCCTCGAATCTTATTGCTCTCCTCCCTGCTTGTATTCTTATTTTTCTATTTTCATTTCTTCCTCTATTAAATACCCTGGTTTTCCCTCTCCAAACCTAGTGTCCATCTCCAAAATTTTTCCTGTATCTTCTCTAGTTCTTCCCATTCCTTCCATCCCCAAATTTCCGCTCCGTACATCATCACACTTTTTACTATATTCTCAAATAACCGCTTTCTTTTTTCTACTTCTTTACCGAATAATCTTTCTCCTATACTCCATACTTGTCCCATTACATTACTTCGTTTTTCCTTAATTCGTAAACAAAGAAACTAAAACCAGACTGACGGTAACAGGCTTAAATCTATGTAAAACTAGGTATAAAATTGCAAAATTCCACGTATGAAAAAGGCATAGAATTACTTATTAGTGCAATCTAAAGGTTCGTGACATTTCGAATTACACAAAAAAAAGTTTTACGACAAGCGCATCTATTAGTCATTTCCTGCGAAGCTCTGCCCATGACCTAATGACAGCTTTGTCGCGGTTTGACGTAAGGAAATATCGACAGGAGGAACATCATCTTTTGCTATTCATCTTTCTTGACAAACGCTAAATTGAGATCTGGCATATAATTGCCTCAAAATTCCATTTTTAGTGCCCAGTTTGAATAGCCCTTCATCAGATCTTTCAAGAACTATAGCTAAAATTGAACGGGCATCAGTTTTTAATCTGTCAACTTCAGGTATTTTTATTCTCACTGTAGTTCCTTCGTCGGCTATAGGATGATTAGCATCTGAAACCGATACCATTTTCTTGGCTTGTTTTTCTAAACCTTCCTTGACTTTTTCACGTTCCGTTTTTTGGTCCATATTGTTTTTATAAATTTACACAAAATCTTTTTACCATAACCTTCTTCTCCAGACTCCGTATCACCACAAATTACATGAACAAACAAATTACATTCAATGTAGGTATGAGCACCTGATGTTTCTTTAGAGCAAACAACACATAAGATTGATTCGATAATCTGTTGATTAAGTTTTGGAGCTATATTGGAATAAATGCGCTCTTCGGCTATTTCTTGATTTTCTGAAGGTAATTGATCCGAGACAACTGCAAATGTCGTTAGCTGCGACTGTGATGGTTCTATAATATTTTCCTAAACTACAGTGTCACTATTTCATTCATTTGTGACTAAAGAAGATTTGTCTTCGATAACTTGATGATCAGACGAGGGTGACTGCAAAGGCTCTTCTGAATTTGTAACGGTTTCAGCGACTTCTTCTTTAATAATCTGAACTGACACTATATTAGAGTCCTCGATAGTTTGAATTAACGAAGACTTCAAAGGTGTATTTTTGGAAACATCCATTTCTGCGTCGCCTAATTTTTCAATATCCTCTTCTTTATGCAGCGAGTGAAATATTTCTTGTGGTATAATAGAAGAAGCCAGACCAACTTTTGCAGGACCACCAAACATGGCTTCATATGGACTTCTTTTGATATCGGAATTAAAAGCACGATTCTTCATAAATTGTACGAATCTTACACCTTCGCTCCATTTGTTAGTTTGATTTATCAGCCATCCAAGTAGTGAGAAAATTTTCTATATCCTGATTAGCTCTTTCGACGCTGCCTTGGCTTTGGCTGTGTCTGGGTTTGCCGTGTACAGCCCTCTAAATGTTCAAAATGACTCCATCATGTTCAATACAAGATTCAATTTTTTGACTTGTAGCCAACACGCTGGTCTCAATTTCAGCCGCCGAAAGGCTACAAATCGCGTTTGAAATTCGTTGAACCATGTTCTCTCGTGTAGTGGGGGGAGGTGTTACATAAACTAAGTATTTCAATCGTCCCCACAAATAAAAATCTAAGCAAGTTAGGTCTGGGGACCTAAGTGGCCATGGAAATACCCTACCCCTTCCTATCCGTTTTCTGGGGTAAGCTTTATTTAGAAACTCGCACCCTTGCTGTAAAATGGGCTGGACATCCATCATGCTGGAAGAATATGTCACGACTAATTTGTACAGGAACATGTTGCAAAAGGTCTGGAAGTTCGTCTCTCAAAATATTTAAATAATTTTGTTCGGTAAGGCGTTCATTGAAAATAAAAGGGCCTATAATTCGACTACCTATAATCCCACACCACACGACCTTGGTCCTGAACCCCTTGCAACCAGTGGGGATTAGTGTGTGACCAATAGTGCATGTTATGCCGATTTACATTCCCGTCGCTACGAAATGTGGCCTCATCTGTCCATAATATGCGTCAGAAAGTCTCCGGATTCTCGTCAATCATATTTAGGAGCCACAGCCAGCGACAATAACTTAATCTATGGTCAAAATCATCATCACTTAGAGCCTGATGTAACGTAATGTGATACGGATGCAGCCTACAACACAGAAACAACTATAAGTATCTATTGATACATTTAATTGGAATATATAAGTAATTGTAACATATTGTTAAAGTAATTTAAATCTATAAACCAGCATACATGCTAGTCTGCTCCTAGAATACTTACATATGTTCTTTTAGAATTCTTTGAACAGAAGTTCGAGTTATTCCTAGATCCCTCGCAGTTAGTCCTCGTAGATATATAAGGATTTACTTGAACATACGCCAATACATTTATAGTATTTTCTTCCGCTCTACCTCTTCTCATTCTTAAATATTTAGGACGATGCATGCCTCCTGTTGTTCGGACGCGATGAATAAGCTTAAGTAAAACTTTAATACTTGGATGACGCCTACCAGGATAATCAACCGAATATACTCTATCTGCAAGAGTTGCATTATCATTGCAGAGAAAATAAATCCGAAGCATATCAAAAACTTCCACAGGTGGAAAAGGCATTTTTTTAAATGTAGGTATTGCGCGCAAAAATGTAATGGCACAATTTATATATTTGACACTGACAAATTATTTTTCAACTTTTTAAAGTTCTGATTTTCAAAGCATTCTTGTTTTTTTTGTTTTTGTTATTATTTGCCTGGTTCCATTTAATTTTTTTGACAAAATTCGTTATTTTTGCTGTTATGTCAAAAACACAATCTAACGACGTCAAACGAAATAAAAACTGTTACATTAATAGCACGTCTAATACCTTCTCGAATACTCTTTTCAAGGACACTAAGTTTGCCCTAATCAGCTTTAAAACACATGGAATTCTAAGTTATGTTTACTGTTCAAAATTCGTACAAATTTTGATTCTTGTATTTAAAATTTAAGAGGTGAAATGCACCGTAGAAACTTATAAATAATTTTCAATGTTTTCTCTTGGCCAACTTCTTACGACTTCTAGTTTTCCAGATATAGCCAGCTGCCCTACTTAGTGGGCCACCCGGTACGTAGTTTTCAACCAAATTTACAGGTTTCGTTTATAAGATCGCTATGTCTGACCGTCGTCGCCCTCCGTCGCGCAGTTGCCGTAGTGCTATACATGTTTTAAAAAATTAAAAAACAGTTGACAGACCATTTTACACTTTTTGCAAGTTCTTGTTAACATGATTTATTTGAAATAAAACATCATATCAAATCACAAACGTAATGATAAAGTCATATGATGCAGTATGTGTTTACAGTGAATTGGTTTCTGATACTGTTTTAGAGTCATTTACCTTTTCTTGCATGGAAAACGAGCTTCATATATCTCGATCAATGATACCTCACAGTTTCACACTATTGATCTTGCACAAACCTGATTTACCGTCATATTAACGCAGATTTCTTAAAGAATTTTTCACCTTTTGGGGGAAGATGAAAACAAATAGATGCTGTTCTGCTCTAAATAAAGATGTTCTTTAAACTGGCAATGAAGCATGAAGCAGCGTCACCGACAATTAAGTGGCATACATTGCGAAGATCCTTGATTGAATTCCTTTATTTTTTCCTATCATACTCGCTCCGTTGTCGTAACCGTGTTCCCGACAGTTGTTAATGTCAAGCCCACCGTTTTCAATTATTTCTTCAATTAAAGTGTTACAAATTAAGCCCTTTACCCGTAGTGTCCAGAACAACAACAGAGAAAATGTTCCTTCACTTGAATACATTATCTTGCTAGTTCCCCAAAATGTATAGTAAAAGACATCGGTGCAATCTGAAATTACAACAAAGTACTTCGTGCCCAATTCGTTTTATCAATAATGAAAGTTTTTAATTGCATTGCCAGAAGATTTATCAACTCATTTCGTTGAATAGTTTTGCCAATTTATTGTATGTCCTATCCGGCAAGTTAGTTAGACCGACATTTTTTGAGTTATGGCGTCGCGAGGGAAATTTTTTGAGAAAACGACGAAATGACACGCTAGTTCTCTTAGATTGCGCGTTTTTTGCGGGGAACAATTTTGGTCCTATCGTGGCCATTTCCCGCGTGTACAAGCGTACTCAAATTACACGTTTTTTTACGAGCAACAAATTTAGTCCTCTCACTAATTCTAGAAATAGATACTGCTCCATTTTTTCAAAGTAGGTGTTTTCGGTCATGATCACCGACCTCAAAAAATCGATGTTTAACGAGATATCGGAGAAAAAGTGCTCTAAGTGGACAGTGGTGTCCCCGGGAGGCCTAATCCACGGCGACGTGTTCAGTTTGAGCATTCGGAATCACCTTGTTCGATCCGCGGTCGAAATTATAGGCACAAACGGGCTGAATCCACCCATTCTTAGTACTGTTCGTTATTTCCTTCACACTTGGTCAAAGTTCTCTAATTTTTCTTTGAACAACATCAGAATGGGCGGTGGTGGTTTCAAAATTTTCGTCTTCTCAATCTGTGAGCAGGTGGGACGCGCATTCAAATCCAATTTGTCTTCTTCGTACTCAAGAACATTCGCTTTGTTGCTGCTGCTGCATTCCTCGTCACAAATGTGAAATGTGACACATTGCAGTGGGGAGCCCTACCATTCGCCGGGGACGATTCGCCAAGAAGAATTTGGCCGGGAATTATTCGCCGGTGGATATTTTTCGCCGAACATATCGTGACGTTTGATTATTTATTTGTATAACAACATTATTATTTAAAGTAACGAAATGGTAAATAACTACAAGCATACCGATAGAACGCCAGAAACATATTCAAACATTATTCTTAATTTATTTCTTTAATTCTTAAAATGAAATAAAACAGGAAATTGATAAAACCATTAATTGTTGATTTTTTAGTAAATTCAAAGATGCCGATATGAAAGAAATTATTCATGGCTTACTTTAACAATGTCAACAATTCCGTAATTAAGTAACTGTGTTATTCTACGATTAATATAACTCAGAAAAAAAAAGATCTCTTCAAAAATGTAATAATAAACAAGGTGTTACATTACATTAAAAAAATACATCATATTTTTAACGCGCAATCCTAAAATCGTTTTTATGTGTGCAAATTATTTTCGGCGAATCGTTCCTGGCGAATCATACCTACCGGCGAATTGTAGCCGACCGATTGCAGTGCAACGTGACTTTTTTTAGTCCATATCTCGAAAACTATCAATCTAAGCAATTCGCTAGATAAAAACAAAAAATGCGCAATATGCGTGCGCTAGCGGTTGGTCCAATTGATTCGCGGGGTAGGACGTGTTTGTACGATTTTGAAGAATCTTTATTGTTAACTGCTCATCTTGGTTAATACAGATTTTATTATACGATACATCCGTTCAATTGTCCATTAGTTCAATGTTGGTGCTGATCTGTTCGTCACAATACTTTTCAAATTCGTATGATGTAAAGACATACCTTTGTTACATATTAATTAACTTCAAACGTCTTGTTAGATTTGAGTGGATACAGCAATTTAGTAAAGCGTTTGCGTAGGGAATATTGCTTCCAGTAGTCGAAAATCAAAAATTTGCGGACAAAATTATAAATGCAGATTTTTAATTAAAATATGACCGACGCATTCAAATTACGATACATTTTTTATTCCAAATTTTACAACGTTAAACAGTAATTAGCAAATAATAGTATCATGTGTATGGTACCGTGCCATATTTTATTTACTTTCTTCACTGCTCGTTTCACCTCCGATGTAGCAAGAATTTATGCGGGTTCGTTTGGAGCAGCAAAAAGCCTAAAAACTTCTAGGCTAAATTTTTCAGGAGCTGTCTCGAGGTCGAAAGTAGTGGGTCCGAAGAGATGAGCATGCGATGCAGCAAATCTTCGTTTGTGGTTTTTTGGAAAATTTTGTGTGAAGTGTTCCCTGAACATTTAAAGTCGTTATTCCTAGACCTCTAGGCAGTTGACCAATTGGAAGCAAGGCAGCCGCTGCAAATAATCTTTGAATCGTGAATAAGGACTTTGTACACGCTGGCTGGCATGTAATACTACCCATACTTAGAAATTTACATCTGCGTAGTTTCTAATGCGTCTTCAACAAATCGAGTCGGATCTATTTCGTATCCACTGGACATATGGCTTGAAGGATAACTGCGAAACGACGAATTAATGTAGTATTCCCATCGTTGCTTGTTTCGGTTGATCAACAAATAGCCCCATCTCTTATCAAGACTTCGACTGGATCTTAGTCTTTCTGGCGTGCACTTTTCCCTTGTCTTCCTCTCCGTGCTATTTCATGGTTTCGAGTCGATACGAAATATATAACGGACACTCGAATCATCGAAACCATACGTGCAACGTGGTTAATCCAAATTCGAATGTAGCCACATGAACGAGTGCTGACAGATTCGATATGTTCATTTGTTTTGGGAATACCCCGCATGCATAGCACACCTGTGTAGTAAATGTGGAGGTAATGAACTCGACCATTGTAAACAATAGTTCGTGTTTCACACTAATATCGTTATATGCGTGACCTTATTTCTGACAACTTTTGTCGTCTCCTTTACAAACTGAAATCTAATAGGTTCACAAAATCTTATCGACAATAGTCGAGGGTTCTGTCATATGATCATATTCTTCGCTACTTCACTAGATGGTTACAGTTGCTTTGGTTTTGCGAGCAACTGAATAGGGAAGTGACGAACAAATCATTTCCTACAGCACTGTCGCACACTCATTTTGATATAAGAATCAGATCTATCTCTATCAAAAACTTGTTGGGATTGAAGAATTCGAATTGTCCATAAGAGCCGAATTTCTACAGGTATGTTTCAGGAGTGGTCAGCTTCTTCAGAAGTCCTTCCATCTCCAATGCTGGATTTAGACAAACTACATTTATTACATCTTCTCTTTTTATACCTGGTCATCCTCCATCTTCGTGGCTTTTCTAATATCGTCTTCTTCTTCACATCTTTTTTTGAAAACATGATTGTTAGAAAATGTTGTTTTTGAGATGCTCTTCTTTTCTCTTAATTTCTTAATTTTATTTTAAATTCAAAATATTCATAGCGTGTAAAATGTCGCCAATTACATAATCAATTAAGAATTAACAATATATTTTCTAAAGTGAAAATATTTGATTTTAATTTTAATGCCATTCAAATTTTTATTACCTTGTATTTATTGATTAATTTGTTGCCTAGTAATATTGTGTGGTCCTCAACTAGGGTTCGATTCCGATAGCATTTTTTTTATTAACTTTATTATTGATATTATAAGACAATTTTGTAAAGTGAATTTAACATTTTGAAAATAGATTAAACTCAATTTATAAAAATTGTATTAATAATAACATCGATGATAATTTTATTAATAAAAAAATTATCGCAATCGGAATCGAACCCGGATTTTTTCGAAACCATTATAAAATGTTTACTGTTTTTTAAATTAAAATACGTTTTAAACACTTACATGATCACATAAATTTGTTCTTATTTATCTATCTAATAAGATATGTTGCTATATTGTGTTCAAATTAACATAAAATATTGAAGTGCTATTATTTTGAAAACGAAATAATGTTAATTGGACACCTGAGTTCCACTAGGTTCCAGGGCGAATTTGTATGAATCCTAATTTTTGTAAAGTTTTGATGTATCATTGATTACATTATGAAAGAGAGTAACAATATCACCTAGATGTAACGACTATGAAGACGCACATTACTCATTTTCAAATCTACCCTCAAATTAGGTAGTGCGATGACGCGCTTAGTCATTTTGAATTCAATTATGTAATTTTGTTTCAAAAATATTAGCATTTTAGTTCTTGGATATGAGTTTGATAATGGTGTAATACTGCTTACACTCGAGTTCTCTCCATAAGTTGCAACAGCTCGAAACAACTGTCGAGTGGTTCTCGGTCTTTGTTTGCAATTCTGCAATCTCTTGCGAATTTACAGCAGGTGACTAGAGATTGCAATTTTATCAACGCTTAGTCTACATTGATGTTTCTGTAAGTTGTAATTTATTTATACACAACTGAGATATGGCAATCAAGTTACACTAATTATTTTAACAATACCCCCAAGAATGTTAATTATACAAAAAAGTTTTTCGAAATGTTCTTGTCTACAACTTTTATTTGAACCATTTTTTTCTAAAAATACAATTTTCCGTTCCTTCTTTTTTGAGCAAAATTTTAAATCTCTGTTATAATACGTATTTGAGGAAACAAGCGTGCGATACCAGCTGAACCCAGTCTTAAGGGTTATACTTTGTTAATACAGTTAGATATATTTCTTCTATCGTTTTTTTCACTTTTCTATTAAATTCTGAAAGTTGCGGCACACTTTGAATACGCTCTTAGCAGTTTATTTTAGTTAATATCGTTGCATATAAACGCTTTACATGTCTGTTGGTATCGATACGATGTAAAGTTCTACGCGAAACGCTCGTTAAAATTATAACAGTTTATAGGCGGTATATTTGTACTAAAATGAACTCATCCAACAAATTCAATGAATTCAAGAATGTAGTTGTTTAACTTAACATTTTGATTTGATTTTTTTAGATTCCAACAATCAACAATTAAAAAAATTGAGAAAGAAAATTGGTTTGCAAATAACATCTGTAGTTACGGAAATTCAATTTTTTTAAAATAGTGGGAAATGCCGCTGGTGGGTAAGTGAAATGTCAATATTGTTACCTGATTAAACTCAAAGAGATGTCGCTAGACGTATCCTGTACAGTATATATATTGTTACACCTCGTTTGTAATCTATTTTTTTATTAATTTTCGTTTAATTAATTTTAATTATTGTTAAGCATTTTATCTGTAGTGTAGACTATAAAAAATTGTTGAATCCAAAAACAAATCTGTTATTCATCGGATAATGAGTTGAAACTTAAAGAAAAATGCAGAGCTTTCCAATAAATTGAAAGTTTAATGCAGCTAAGAAAATAAATAATTTATAAAAATAATGTTGAAATAGTATAAGAAATCCGCATTCTACAAAAAAAATAAGTTCTGGGCGTCTTCTTCGTAGCAACTGTAAATGCAATGGATTGCAACTTTTTCTGCAACTAACTTAAACTTTTTAGTAAAATGGGCCAAAGTTCGCGCAAACGTAGTTGTATAACAATGAACAACAATGCGCGTTAAAGATGCGCTTGTTGGCGTCGGGGCGCCGCGCCTTCTCCAGAATCGATCGGGAGGTAGGGGGCGCGTTCGTCGGAGCAGTTAGCAGGGTTGCTGCTTGTAGGGTCATAGATCGTCCGTTCGCATATTGGCTGAGAATGGATAAAAAAAGAAAGATCGGATTGAAAATATGCGGTATCGTGGTCGAGTGTTAGTTGGTGTGTTTAAAAGGAGTGCGTGGGGCAGCGGCGGGTCGACGGCCGCACCATAAGAGATGCCGTGATGGCAAGAGAGGTACTTATTCACCTGCATGTGTGTACACCCCAAAAATATTCAATTCACGAAAAAGTGCATACAATTAATTTCTTTGATCGCAATTAACAAAGAGATTATTGAGATTATTTTAACGGTGTATAATTGCTTATTTATTAAATTATAAATGAAGATACCCCTAACTAAAGTTCTGGTACGAATTTGTCGCAAAACGGAATCGGCAAAAATTCGTTTTTCATATAAAGGTGGTGTTTACAAAAGTGAATCAATAGAAGATTGCACCGTTCGAATAACTTAATATTTTATGACGAGGAGTTAAAATGAATGATCTTTCGGAAAGGTTTTTGATTATTTTTCGTCAATGTCCGCACTTACCTTAATGTGTGTGTGAGCCAAATATGAAGTTTCGTTTGTTTGAATGAATGTTGTTATTAATGGTATGGGTGGTTGAACAGGTGAGAGTATAGGGTGTGTTGTAGGAGTCCCGCGGAAAGAGACCCTTCAAGCTATGGGACGGGCGGCGTAGCGTGCGCAAGGGTCTGGTGGTGGGGAGTTTGGAAGAACTGGTGCAGCGCGGACGGGACAAGCTCGGCGTATCCGTTGGTGAACCTGTACGTCTTGTTCTTGAAAGTGACGGCACCCAGGTAGAAGACGCAGAATATTTCCGTACGCTTCCGGCCAACACCGTACTTCTTCTATTACGTCACGGAGAACGTTGGCTACCAGCTGGTGTAGACGTAATAAGAGCAGGTAACGTAATTTAATTTAACCCATAAAATTATATTAAAACGTTTTAAAGTTGCAAACTAATTGCGGGATTTGTCAGTAGCGATCTCTGCAATACCAAGGATCGTATGCGAAACTATTCACGCGTTGGAGTTGCACGATGAAACACCTTCTTGGAAAATTATGGACAACAAAGGACGCGTTACTGTGGTGCTGCACTGGGACCAGAGGTCAGGTCCGTCGAGGGCTTCTTCATCGGAAACGTCGTCGCCAGGACCGGGAAAGTTTCACCCAGTAAGCGGCCGTCGTTGGTGATACAAACCTCCTCTGTCGGTAAAAAGGAGACGCTCATCAACGATGTGTATCCCCCACAGCCTCAGCCTCGTTATCCGAGTCCTCAAATTACTGTGATAAACCACGATGAGGTAAAACTGCCACCTCTGCACCGGTTACCGAAGCAGGGTAGCTCCGTTGAAAGCGGTACCATCCACATCCATACGCCTGAGTGTGCTCATCATGCCCACCAGCCACGTGCTGGAAGCCCTCAAAGTAACGGCGCTATCGAATGCGATTTTCATTGTTGCGCTTTACACGAAGAAGGTCGCAAAATTGCCGTACATAAAAGCGTCGCAACATCTCCGATTCAAGACGCACAACAACAAACATCGCCACAACCGCCTTCCAGACACGTCCGTTTTTTAGACGTGGAAGGTCGGCATCCGGCCGCTGAGCATGAAAGTTCCGAGAGCGAAACCGAAAACACAGTTATGGAAGATGAAGCTATAACTTCTGAAAAGTTCCTGTTGCTCATTGATCAACTTAGTGTTGATCAAAAGCGACATTTGAGTATTAAAGATATCGGTATCATTCTCGAACGGCTCAGTTCGAAAATACTGGATGTCGAACGTTTGGATAGAGAAAGCGAAAGCGACGATTGTTATAATTGGACCATCAAAGCAACAATTAGAGGGGACGTTCTTAGAGAATTGGGTGTTATTTACAACGGCAATTACTATGCCATTTCGGAGCATCCTGGCTATAAAGAAGAGAACGAAGGAGGAGGCGAGGAGGTCGAGGAAGAGGAAGAAGAAGAGGACAGGCTGTGAGGTTTGGTGCAGTTGGACCTTTATGCTAATTTACTGCCAATTTTGTGTCAAAGCGCACAAAGAGACAGACAGACTATATTAGTAGTAATAATAAGAAGAAACAGGTGCCGCGTTATCACATATCGCATGTGCACGGCGCGAATCTTGTACCTCTACCCTAGTGGCGTGCGATCGTTACGCTGTCCGTGGATGTGCATTTTGAGTCGCCCCTGGACAACGACACTAGGGCTGACAATCGATGATCGATTGGATATTTGTTCGATGATAACGGGTTTTCATCAACTCTTTTCATCCATGTTTTGTATAGGTACTTCTGTTAATCATGTAAAATCATTTATAAATAAATACAACTATCGCTTATATAGCTGTTGTTTGTTGTTGGGAGATCCATCGCGGATGGATTCTACTATCGTTCAGCCCTAGGGTGCTCCGTGAACAAAAACCAATTCGCCGTATATTGGATCGCGTTAAACCGGAGTATTTGCTTACTTTTTATAATTATGTGGTATGTGCGACGATACTATTAATCGAGGATCGTTATTTTTAAGACATGATAGTCGACGTGTAAAAATATTTATGACTTGTTTAGGGTATTTAAACAAAAAACAAAATTATAAAATGAACTCGTTATCGATGATTGTATATTTTGCTCAAGATATGTACCACTTTGTATTTGTTTGATCGAATGTGTTATATGCAAGAATTTATCTGGGTTGCAGATATTTTTCATGAACATGAAAAGAACTGTAGGTCTATATTAGATAAAAATTATATAAATTAATAATAAATCGATTGATAACTACTTTCGCTTTAAGAAATGTACGTTCCGATTTCGAATTTGTTTGGGCCGAAATTTCCTAAAACGACTGTAGACATATTGGCGTTTATAAATTAGTACATTTATATGAATATATCCGATGCTGATGGATATTGTGTTCAATCGCACGATCCATCCCGTTTGTATAATGTTCTAAAAAAAAATCTTGATTAACACTGCCAGTATGTAAAATAAAATAAAGTACTAATGTACGTAAATATGTGTTATGTTCGTCGATAAACACCCAAGATAAAAATTAAAACACCTTTAATCCTTAAAAACTCTTAAAACAAATCGGGGCGTGTCGTAATATATATTCCAGGAGCATTTTTACCATTTTCGAGCAAGACTAATATTTCATCTTATAAAATCGCGTAGAATTTTCACTATTTAACCGAAAATTATTACACCTCGAAAAGGACACATGCCCTACTGACCTAAATAGGAAAGGGTGAAGACGACCAATGATATAATGACCCCGAAACACCTCGCCAAATCTAACAGTAGCGAAAAGTAAGGCGTTTGCCAAGCTAATGAAAAACCTTTTTTTTTTAATTTTTCAGGCGATCTAGATAAATTTATTATGGATGCGTTGCAGACTTGCTGCATTTGTTCATCAGTTATCCTAGTTTCATGCTTATCCTTAACGAGTTCTAGAATCTCGGGCATTGACATCGGGGCAGAGGAGTGCAGGGAAATGACCCTCTCGCGGCACACTGCCCTAGTTTTAAGGGAACGTCCCATTGCAAGGGTGAGCCAGCTGCTGCACCTAGAATTCTGATGCTATCTCGCCCTGAAAACTGTAAAAAATCATTTCAAGGACTAACATGATTGATCTTGCAGTATTAATAATTACTTTCCAATCGATAACCACATATATACGTGTTTATTCGAAGCAACCCTTTTCTCGCCCAAGTAACATTTTATTATTCCAATTAAGATTTGTTGGGCATCTAGGATCAACCTATTCTTTTGGAAACAGTCGCGAATACTTACGGTTTCTTTGCCAGAATTATTCGAGTCGATAATTTTTATTGGAAACCCAAAATCGACGAATCAAAGGTGAAAGAAAAATCGGGAAAATTGAGTTTAATAAAAAAAATAAATGTGTAACGCGAACTCGACGTGCGTATATTAATTTATGATACTAGTCTTTAAAATTTCTATACATTTACAAATCCTGCTAACAGGGCATTGCAGTAGGAGTGTTATGTGGGCAGCAGTGCAGGATCAGTATTTGGAACACAGCAGGATCCCGGGGATCCTGAATGAATGAAACGTGGGCGCAAGGCGTGGCTTATGTGGGTGTACCACTACAGGATCACCGTGGTTTTCATCAAGTCCTTGAAAATAAACACACGCTAAATTTCAGTGATATTTGATAATAAAAGGGAGAAAAAAAGTTGTATCCATCAAATAACAGTTTCTTAGTATTAATATACGCAGTTACACCTGCTGGAAAAATAAAATTGCAGCGGGATACTTTATATAGATGGAGTCTTTGAAGTTTTCGCACAAGACATTATATAATGGAGCGTTATTAATTTTTGTATCCCCCGCTGTTTGGATAATCCACAAATAATTTAAATTTAAGAGAAACTCATAACCCGATTTCTTTAAATATTACACTTTTCATTGGATACAAATTTTGATTATTAAGAAATGTTGTCTCTGTATTTTCTGATTTTTTTAAATTATATTTCGTCGAATTTCAAAGAAAATAGTTCGAAAAAAAATAGATCGAAAATATTTTCTCAAAAAAAAGTCAAGTGACTGCAAATATAACAATCAATGTCTTGTAAAACTTTGTATCTGAAAAAAAATTCTTACTATATGCGGTTGTCCTCTTTCGAACTTCCAAAAAAAGTTCAAAAGTAACTGTACGCCATCACTCAACCAAGCACTATAATTTAAACAACAAGTTAATGTTTATGAAAGACAATACTTAGTTCTTCGTCGCTATGTTTTTTTTTGTTTGAATTTGTACATTTTGTAGCACATACACCCACAAGTTTTATACAAATAAACAAAAATCAACCGCAACGACGAAATATTCCAGCTTATATCTTCAAAATACAGTGCAGAGTGTGCGTTCATTATGAAAAGAACAAATTCGATTAAAATTCAGGTGCTAAATTTCTGAAGAAACCCTCGGACACGATTACTATTTTTAAATGCGCACATTTTGTACTAATAACTTTATATACAGAGTAATGGAGATACAAATTCCAAAACAAAGTTACCTTTTTTTAAATGTAACACCTTTTATATTTTCGTATATTTGGATTCCCTAGAAAATTCAAGTTTTTTCTGTTATTAATACACAAGAGGTTAATTTTTATCCGGTAATTTTGTTTTTGAAGGTTTGAGTGCCCAAAAAAACTGCCACAAGAAAGCAAAATGGAGATCACTTTCAACATTTGCGTTTCAAACAAAATTAAAATTTTGTAATTTTTATATACAGCGTGATGTGATACAAGAGCCGATACAGGTTACCTTTTTTGAATGTAACACCCGTATATTTTCGCATATTTGGATACCTTAGAAAATTCTAGTTTTCTTTCTGAGGTTAATTTTTATCTGGTAAATTTGTTTTTGAAGGTTTGAGTTCCTAAAAAAATTACCCTAGTATAAAATCAGCCATAAGAAAGCAAAATATGGAGATCATTTTCAACATTTGCATTTCAAACAAAATTACAAATTTGGCTCCTATATTATGTATTACATATCTGACATCAGCTTTTATTGGAAACCTGACGATGAAATGATTTTTCTTAAAGAATCTATATCTTTAAACATTAGCGGAAAAGGGTGTCCATTTAGGGTATAATTGTTCGATTATGGGCTTTCAGACTACTTGGATTTTTACGAATAAATCAAAAACTGCTTAATCAGGTATACTACATGTTAGATACTTTCCCACTAATTTTCGAAGGAGAACTCACTACTGACATAAAAAACGGTGGTTTCCATTTAAAAAAATTGAGTTTGTGATGCCAAAATTTCGGGTGCCCTGTACAATATTTTCGGGCACCGACAATAGTTCTTATTATTTTTATCTCTACATTAACTTCCAGGCTACACTAATTTATTTGATACCGTACATCTGTATTTTGAAATAATGCTAATAATTTGAAAACCGCTCAAGCTAGGGATATGAATTACGGGTCAAATGTTTGCAAAATTTTACGAGTTATCCGACGGTACAAAAATATACAGGGTGTTTCATTTAAAAAATCAACTTTGGTTGGCTACGTTTTTCTGAATCACCCTGTATGTGTATGAAAATATTCTTAAAATGTGCAACTTTTTTATTGTTTTATTTGTTTATTTTATGTTTCTATTTGGGAAGCCTGTTTACACTTTTTCGGACAAGTAGTCTGGGGGCCCATAATCCGATAATTACACACTAAATGGACACACTGTACATATACAGGGTGTGTCTCGACGATAGCATGTGACGAATAATGAGAACGAAAAACCAATTCAGCTGAAAACTTGTAACTCTATATTTTAATTTAAACCAAAAATTACGCTAGTAAAACCTCTCTTTGTCGAACTCTAATGTTGTGCGATCAAACATAGTTCAGCGGATCAAGCTAACAAGTACAGTGTGTTCAAATAGGCCAATTTCAAAGGATACATCCGAAAGAACAACCTGTGACTGTTTTTTGAAAAATTGTTTTAAAAAAATCTAAGAATTGAGGCCTCCACGGCCGGAGTCATTATTGGAGCAAAAACGGCTTCCGCTTCGACACGGTTCAATCCCAGAAGGCGTTTTTGTTTAAAAAAGTCTGTTTTTGGATGGACATTTATGTTTGACTTTTGTTATACATACAAGGTTTCGACTTATAACGGCCAATGTCATAATTTTATATGAATATCATAGTAGGCGATGACATAAGTAGTCGTTGTTACCGCGAAAGATTTTGCAGACTTTGTTAAGTTCTATAGAGGGTGATTTACGTAGGCCGACCCTTGTAAACCTGACTCTTTGCATAAAATGTTACATATCTCAAATAATATCGATACATGCCTTGCCAATACGATTTTGCTGATCTCACAATTTAGTGCAGATTAAGGGACTAAATACGATTTCATTTGAAAAAACAAATACTAATTCTAACCCAAAGGAAGGAACACCAACTGCAGCGTCTAATTAACCAACAGGAAAACACCAAAAACTGCACCAAAAACTTTACTCGAACACGTATTTCAACAGCTAAGCTGTCATCGTCAGCGATACCGATACTAAAATTAAAAACAACGGGAAGCTTATATATACTATCTGCTTGTCACGCATCGTTAAACTTAATTGATTCTTAGATAAGCTTAAATAATTCCGAAAATCCTAATGGACCGTTATCATCATAATTCATAAACAAATTTCTGTTTTTAAAAATTTCTAAACTTTCATAAGAATCAAGTTCGTTTTTATTATCTACCCTCTTAATTAATTCAATGTCGCCTACTCTATGGCCATTTTCAAGCATATGCATAGCAACACTGGACCTATCTATGCGATGATATTTGACATGAGCTACGTACTCTTTAAAACGAGTTTTAATAGGTCTCTATTGGTTTGCCCTAGTATCGGTATCGCTGACGATGACAGCTTATCTGTTGAAACACGTGTTCGAGTAAAGTTTTTGGTTGCAGTTTTGGTGTTTTTCTGTTGATTAAATAGACGCTGCAGTTGGTGTTCCTTCCTTTGATCAAGATGGCTTCCAAGGTCTACACTACGAAACAGGTTCTTCAAGATTAAAAATTAGATTTCTTTTGTTAAATGTGACATTGAATTTCTTAAATCTTGCCGTAAAGCAGGTGTTTTTCAAAAATTTATTAAAGTTTATGCAAATTTTAATTCAAAGGTACTCATGTAAAAAAGCGCTTGAATTTGCTAAGCGTAAATGGTTCGATTTGAAAATTAAATGTCATTATGGTAAATTAGGTAAATTAGAGTTAGAAGAATATGATTTACATTTAAAACTGACTTCAGGATTAAATGATGACGAGTATGTTAGATGGATTAAGTTTTTGCACCATATTAATGAAATTTTTCAACACAAATTTTGGCAAAAAAGACGCCCTCAAAAAATTAGAAAAAAAGAAAAAAGGAGATTCCCAGAACCAAAAGGTTCACAGAGTTATCTATAAACATTGTTAAAAATCTTTAAAGAGAAAAGTTGTTGTTATCTCAAAGCAGATAAAGGCAATAAAGTAGTTATTTTGGACAAAGAGGATTATTTTGAGTCAGTTCAGGTGATGCTTAATGAAGGCCCCTATTCATTAATATCTAAAAATCCTCTTCCCAAAATGATTGCTGATACCCGTAGAGTCTTATTAGAATGTGGAAATATTATACCAAAACAACTTAGGTTTAGACTAACGGTATCTAACCCGGTTCTTCCTAGAATGTATTGTTTACCTAAGATACATAAACCCGGAAAAGCAATGCGTCCCATTGTTTCAGGTATTAATGCTCCTACTTATCTGATATCTAAATGGTTGTCAAATAAATTCAACAGTTTTGAATATCAACAATCAAATTTCAGTGTTCAAAATTCATACGATTTTATTGAAAAAATTAAAAACATTGAGCTGACTGAGAACGAAGTTTTAGTTTCATTCGATGTCTGTTCATTGTTTCCAAGCGTTCCGATAGATATCACTTTAGATTATTTGAAAGATATGTTACACCAAAACCATTTAGACAATTCAGAAGTAGATAATTTTATTAAATTAGCAAGATTATGTATGAGTCAAACCTACTTTCAAATTAACAATAATATTTATCAACAAAATTATGGTACAACAATGGGTAACAGCTTATCTCCGTTTATGGCTAACCTGTTCATGGGTAAATTTGAAACTGATTTAAAAAATAATTTAGAATATTTTCCTAGAATTTGGTGTAGATATGTAGATGACGTTTTTGCAGTCATCGACACTAAAGTTTACAGCCCTCAGCAATTTGTAGAAATTTTAAATTCAAAATTTGAGACGATCAAGTTTACCTATGAAACAGAAACAAACCTTAAGTTACCTTTCTTAGACACTTTAGTGACAAGAAATGGCAACAAACTAGATATAGATATTTATCGTAAAGACACTAACACTATGAGGTTTATAACAAATGATTCCAACCATAGTATGCAACATAAACTTGCATCTTTCAACTTTTGATTCACAGATTATTACATTTCCCATTGTCAAAACAAAACTTTGATAAAGAACTGCGAAATATTAAGCATTGCATCATACAATGGTTTTCAAGAATCAATTGTCACAAACATAATTAGAAAACATAAACATAAGTTAAACATTATTACAACGTTAGGAACTAGTAATAGCAAAATAGATAAGAAATATGTCAAATTACCAAATTATTCCACATACACAAAAGGTCTTCAAAAATATTTTCAAAATTTGATTATAAAACAGTAACCTCTAGTAGTAACAACTTGCAAAATCTTTTAGGCAATCCGAAAGACCCAATAGAAATGTGTGATAAATCGGGAATATATAAAATTAATTGTAAAGACTGTAACCAAGTATATATAGGGCAAACCAAGAGACCTATTAAAACTCGTTTTAAAGAGCACGTAGCTCATGTCAAATATCATCGCACAGATAGGTCCAGTGTTGCCATGCATATGCTTGAAAATGGCCATAGAGTAGGCGACATTGAATTAATTAAGAGGGTAGATAATAAAAACGAACTTGATTCTTATGAAAGTTTAGAAATTTTTAAAACAGAAATTTGCTTATGAATTATGATGATAACGGTCCATTAGGATTTTCGGAATTATTTAAGCTTATCTAAGAATCAATTAAGTTTAACGATGCGTGATAAGCAGATAGCTTCCCGTTGTTTATAATTTTAGTATCGGTATCGCTGATCATGACAGCTTAGCTGTTGAAACACGTGTTCGAGTAAAGTTTTTGGTGCAGTTTTTGGTGTTTTTCTGTTGGTTACTAATTCTAACCGTTTTGGGAATTGACGTTTTTGGGGAATAGACTGGCTGTTTAAGATAATAACTGCATAATTTTGCATATTTACACAAAAACGTGTTATGGCAACCCGTTAAAAATTTTTTGATATACAGGGTGTCCCACGATTTTTTAGACAGGCAATTACGATGAAACGGTGGAAGATAATTCAATGTAATTTGGTGAACAACACTATGAGTCCTACTTTACAACACTGAGATACATTATTAATATCGGTGACGTCATCTATGTTGCTATTACCTCATATTAGATGAAATTTTAAATACATTGGGAGGTCATTGAAATTCTGCATCCAACGATGTGAGCATTAAACTTCAGTCTTTGGCCGAAATTAAACACCTATGAAGTAATAAGACCGACAAGTACCCGTGATCATCTGAGAAGATTTGAAGCCTGTATCGAAGTAAGCGGGGGGTATTTTCAACACATTGTTAGCAATTATTTTTGGTACTTTATGTTGATATTGTTTGTTTAAAAATGTTTAATAATAGTATATTAGGTAACAAGTGACTAAAGTGCTGAGGGCGAAATTTTTAATACTCCTTCAAATTCCTTTTGATATAAATTAAATATTTAATTATAACTGATTATCGAAATCTAAACTAAAAGTGTGATACATAGTTGAATGCACAATAAAAAAACTTTTAACATGTTTGTCACAGAAACGTCGATGACGTCCCTGACAAAAATCAAGTATCGCAATGAAGAACCAATCAATTTCATTGAATTATTGCAACCGTTTCAGAGCAACCGCCAGTCTAAAAAATCGTGGGACACCCGGTATTTTATTTAAAATCAGAAATTTGCTAGTTCAGCCTGAACTGTTTCGTCAAATTGGCAACCGTTTTCTGATCAGTCGAACAAAATAACTGCATAAGTTTGTATATTTTTACGCCAAACTAATTATTAAATATTTGTAAAGAAAAGTGCCTTAAATAAACCCTTTAGTTTACTACTAAAATTATGGACTAGATCGAATCTTTTTGTCAAATTGACTACTATTTTATGATTAATTCAAAAATATTTTTGCGAAAAGTTTTCAAATTTTCTAGAGAAAAATTTTTGAACTATTTTGTTTTAACAGAAACACCAAAAACTGCACAAAAAACTATGTTCACCTGTTTCGATAGCTAAGCTATCATCATCAATTTTGGGTGTTTTTTTCGTCTCTAAAACATTGACGCTGCAGTTTACAGTTCCATTACTTTAATTTAGTTTACAATTGATTAGCTTTTTATGATTTAAGGCGGAAACACATTATTCTGATATGTTGTGTTGGAATGTGTTATGATATGACGCGTCGTAAATACATTGTTCTGACGTGTTGTGTTCTGTGCGTTATGATGTGACGAAAATAGGAAAAATTGAAAAATAAAATTTGTCAGTGTGTTGTTAGCGTTCATTGCAGCATCTTCTCAAGCTCACCATCGGGCGAATTTAATGAAGAAATTGAAGAATATGGTGCGGCTATTGTTTGTTCTGCAACATCCAAGAAACGAAAATAGAAAAGCATTTCGCGAATATCATACGCTTATAAATTTACTTATTAAAGATGAAAATGGCTTTCACATGAACTTCAAGATGCCCAGGCAAATGTTTATTAAGTAAATGTGTTGAATGGTAATGATGTACAGTTTATTATGTTGGTTCAGATTCTGTTGAGGAAACTCGAAAATTCCTGAGCAGTTCCAATGTTATTCGGAAAAAATCTGTTTTCGAAAAAATCCATAATATTTCCGTGATCATGAAAGTTTGAAACAAAAGTTGATAATTTTCAAAAAACGAATTACTGTAATGGTTTTCGAAACAATGCTAGGCGCCATCTTGGATTTTATAATTTAAAAAATTCTTTAGTTTTCGTTTTCAATAATGTACAATAAATAGTAAATTGCTGCGTATTTTAAAATTACATAAAGTAGACCATGAAAACAAGTGCATTCTTTTATGCCTTTGAAACTAAACATTATGCATACATATACATCTTATGTAGAAGACAAAACATTGCCTATTTAATGAAACTGACCATTTTATAATTAATAACTGAAATTGACAGTTCAAACTTTTATTTAGTTTAAGGTCATGACAACTTAACACATTTGTTTTCATGGCCAACTCACTCTGTAATATAAAATTCGTAAATAGGTAGCAATTTATTACCTGAAACCTATATATTATAGCACATCATTGAAAACAGAAAAAAACGAAATTTTTTAATTATAAAATCTAAGATGGCCCCCATTTAAAAAAAATTAAATTACTAACATTGTTTCGACAACCATCAGAGTAACTTTTTTTTTAAAAAATATTATGAGTTTACTTTAATGAAACAAAGTTATGTTTGAAATTTTATCATAACTTTCACGATAAGGTTTTTAGAAAATAAAATTTTTCGAATTTTCAAGTTTCTTAGCAGAATCTGAACCATCTTAACAAAATTTGTCGTTTAACAAAAACTGTATTTTTATTAATAACAAAGACAGCCGTACAATTCTAGTGAACTTGGGAGCGATACTTTATAATTTTCCATAACACCACAAAAATTAACACTTGTTATATTTACTTTATTTTAAACTAAAATCATAAGGTTCTTTGAAATTTACTGCTTTTGTCAAATCTACAAAGTTCTGAAAAATTATTTGCAAGCTAGTTCGTAGAATGACCGCTAAGGAACGCAATTATAATTTGATAAAATGGAATTGTTTTAATTGACGCCGTCTCCGGTGCACAATAATTGCAAATCGAAATTATTTTCGTTTTTTTTTCGAAAAAATCAAATCTGATCATATATTCCTTTCTGGTACCAAAGTGAATAACATTTTCTAATCTCGGAAAAAAAATATTCTAAATTCTGATCAGTGGCGTATCGGGATCATCATCATCAAATCAACAACAAAAATGCACACTACTGAGGTTTTGTGGATTTTGCGCGATTGATTGCTTTTTTTGTGTAACCCTAGTCAAACACAACTATTAAATATTGCACATTTTATTTTCTAGAAAAATACGTTAAATATTTGCTTTCGTCTATTTTATTTTAAACCAAAATCATGCCATAAGCCTGAATTTATCTTGTAGATATAATTATCTTTATAAAGATCCCTTTCGGTGGAGGGATGAAATCAAAGACTACCCTGGTTTCAATTTGCCGACGTTACGCCCGACCTATGCGGGCTTTTTCAAGGCATCTTAAAATTAGGACTTGAGAGTCACATCTAAGATTAAATTAAATTCCAACATTCAGTTCTTTTGTGTACAAGTGTGTTATATTAATATACAGGGTGGCCCATTAGTGCGAGGAAGGTGGATATCTCGGAAAATATTAAAGTTAGAAAAACTTTGCATTGAAAGTTGTGCAAATTAATAAGCTGCACATTTTAAAATTATTTTCGTTTATACCGGGTGTTCTTAAAGTGCGACATACCAAAGTTATGTTTTTTTAAATGGAACCACCCATTTTTATTGCAAATTTGGATGTCTTGGGAAATTCTAATGTGAGTTTATACGTTATACAGAATGTCTAAAATAGAGATTTTTGCATTATTTCACTTTTTCCGGAAAAATTGACGTTTCGAAAAAATTAAATAACTCAGTTATCCTGAAATTTATCTAACTGCAATTTCGTAGCTTTAATATGCATTACATGTGCTAACTAAAGCTAATTGTTCACCTTTCTAACCTTGCTAAGTTTTGAGTAATCAATTATTTAAATTGAACTTCCTAAATTCATGGATAACTTGATTGTTTCAAATGGCACCACCTAATTTTTATGTGCCGTTGAACGTGAAATTTCATAAGCATTCTAATGATAAGGTTGTAGGTATCTAACTCTTACGAATTTTTACGATTTTGAGTAAGAGTTAGATACCTACAATTTTATTAGAAAGCTATGATTCAGTTCAACGGCACATAAAAGAAGTAGGTGGTGCCATTTGAAAAATCAAGTTATCCATGAATTAGGAAGTTCAATTTAAATAACTTTTCTCAAAACCAAGCGAGGTTGGAAAGGTGACAACCAGCCGTAGTTAGCACATGTAATGCATATTAAAGCTGCAAATTGTAGTTGGATACATTCCAGGATAACTGAGTTATTTAATTTTTCGAAAAGTTAATTTTTACGGAAAAAGTAAAAAAATGCGAAAACTCTCTATTTTAGACACTATGTATAATGATAAAGTCACATTAGAATTTTCCAAGAAATCTAAATTTATAATAAAATGGGTAGTTTCATTTAAAAAACATAACTTTGGTATGTCTTTTATGGAACACTTTGTATAAACAAAAATAATTTTAAAATGTGGTCATTGATTTGCACAACTTTCATTGCAAAAGTTTTTTCTAACCATAATATTTTCCGAGATATCCATCTTCTTCACTAATGGGCCACCCTTCCTAAGTTGTGACCGTCATTAACCAACGCGATGGTTTTTAAATTGTTTTATAGACTGAATGTTGGATTTTGATTTAATGTTAGATGTGGACTGTCACGCCCTAATTTTAAGAAGCCTTGAAAAAGTCCGCATATGTCGGGCGTAAAGTCGGTAAATTGAAACCAGGGTAGTGGGCTTTGATTCCGTCCCTTCACCGAAGGGAATCCTTTTAAAAAGATAATTATCTACAACTCACAATTTTGCATATTTTACGGGAAAAAATAAGTTTTTAGTGAAATGTCTGAAAAAGTATTAAGTCTGGTAAATTAAAAACGATGTCGAACAATTCAGATATTTATTGTAAAATTGTGGACTTTACACTTAGTATAACAAAATAAATGTCAGACATGATGGCACTATAAATGTGAGAATTGATTTCTTCTTCACAAGTGATGTAAATTTTCCAAACACTCTTATTTACAATATGTACAACGCTTATATCCTAAATTTAAACAGTAAATTATACTCAAAGTAACTTACAATAAAGCCCAAGCAATTAGTAAATGCGTGCAAGAATATTTTTTTAAAAAAGCAAGAAAAAAATTGAATATTTAATTGGCAATTGCAACTTTCCTCTTCAACGTTTTAATCAAAAAGTTTTTTTTGTGCTGATCGTTGTCGTTGCCAATAATATTACTACATTTGTGATTCTTATGAGGTAATAATTTTTTGAGCCAACCCGCTTTGGCCTTATTCCTTTTCTCAGTCTTGGAATTAGACAAGCTAGCAGTTTCGGAAACGGTATTGACGATTTCTTCAGTTTCTTTAAAAGTTAAATTAACCATACTACTAAATTTAACTCCTTCCTTCTTTGGTTTAAGATCGACACTATCGTATTGTTTATCAATGATAGGCACCTGCACCATGTGAGCAGTATCTGACAATGGAGGTATTTGTTGTGAAATAGACCGATGCATTGGTTGTTCGATTACTGGATTATTTTTGTTCGATTTTATGGAATCTTTAAGTCGTTCCCAAAAATTCGAAAGTTTTCCCTGCCTCTGATAGTCCAGCATAAAATAACAACTTAATTCGGGTGGTACATGACAAGGTGTGTATAAACACGGAATAATCTTCCTTACTCGTTGCTCTGGAAATATTTTTTTTTATTATAATAGAAACCAAAACATATAGTTACCTATCCCGAGACTTTGAGCAAAACTGCAGAAGAATTTATTCGAGGCACTTTCTAAGAAAGCCGGCGATATGATTGCAATTAAACGATTACATCTTTCAGCTATTAACCGTATTACACTTTCGTGCTCATAAACTCCTACAATGAGATCGCGATCTTTTGCGCACAATTTTAATTTGTATTGATTTTCCATTTTGTCAATTAATTCTGTCGCAAAATTCGTGTCTTCGTCGGCGAAGAGGACGAAGGCATCATATTTTTGTGGCTCCAATCCATTTTCTATTCTAATAACGTCGTCTCTTGTTAAAATATGTTTATCACAATCCAAGTTTGTACTAGCGGTTTCGGTATTTTTTGCTCGTTCGAAATTTTTTATGTCTTCATCTGCAAATTAAAACATGTTCGTACTTCATTGGCGTTCTTATAACATTCCAACTGCATATTTCAACTTAAATAAATTGTAGAAAATGAAAAAAAAAGTTAAAGAAAAGTTCCCACCAAAGAAAAGTTCCCCACTCCAACGTTAATCTAAAAAAAAATCTCTCTACGTAACCAAAAGTTTAAGAGCACATATCCAGAATATATTCCCCTAAGATTTTCCTTTCTTTAAATTTATTTTAAAATTTTAAAAAATGATTGTTAGTTCTATATGTGCGTTTAAATTACAGTGAAACAATAATACAGTAAAACCTCTGTAACTCGAAATTAAGGGAAACGCCAAATAACTTGAGTTATATAAAGTCGGTAACTTATTTTTCTTCGAGCTGTAGAGGTAATTAGTTTCGGATAACCGAATTGTAAAATCAAAGAGATGCAGGAGGTACAATTCATTTTTCTGAGTATCTACCTAAATGGCTTGTGGGTGCTGACTAATTATTACGAATTATAGAGGGTTGAGATTTCGAGGAGGTTTTGGGGATTGAAGGGAAGGATTAAAACATGTTTTTTAAGTTTTGGAGGTTTTCGACTTGTCGAGGGTCGACTTACAGAGGTTCTACTGTAATACATTTACTCCTGGTTTCACAAAATTAACAAACAGTTAACAACATTTGTTGGGAAATCAGTGTGCTTAAAGTTCAAAATTTAACCTATAAAAAAAACTAGCGATTGTGTAAGTGGGCGTATCGCATCCTTGGTGCGCCAAACCAGCGAATTCTTCGATAAGTCACAAAAAAAAGTAGTTTCGCCAAATTAGATTTAGAAGATGTAAGGTTTGGCCTGGGTTTTTGTCCAACTTAATTTTTTCAAAAAGGAGACGTACTGTATACAGGGTGTTCCAAACAAAGTGTCCTATTAGACGTTTATGGAGAACTAATCGTATTTAAATTTTGGAAATTTGTGGTTATATATTATTTATAGTGATCTTTAGTTGTAAAATATTTTCCTTATATTGCACTTCCGATTGTGCCGGAAGTCGACATCAACTTCATCTTATATGGAATATTTTTTTATTATATTTATGTATTTAGCTCTAATTTGAAACAACTTTTATGAAGGTTTCTAATATCTACTTCTCATAGTTTTGAAATATCGTTAAATTTAAAAAAAATATTGGTTTGTAGAATATTTTTAAAAATGTATATTTTTGAACTTTATTAAGGTAACAAAATTTTAATTCAAAAATTTTTTTGTGATCGATTGTTATTAGTTGATAGTTATTAAATTATTCAAAATGACGTCCATTTTCTCTCAAACAAAGATTTATTTATTTATTTATTCGTATGGTACATTATACAAATATTGCATTATGTATGGTGCCCCAGAAGATCAGTATAAACCTGTAGGTGTGGTGAAGTCTTCGTAACACTTCTTGTGTAGTAGCTCTTCGAATTTCACTTCTAGGAATTCTTCTAACTGCCGAATTTATTCGATCTACCAGCTCTTTACGATTACTTACGAGAGTTGCGTAAACAGTATCTTTCAATTTACTCCAAAAGTAAAAATCGCAAGGAGTAAGATCTGGTGATCTTGGAGGCCAACGTAAAGGACCGTAACGACCCATTCACCTATTTTCAAACATATTAGTTAGTTCTTGAGTTACGGCATGTGTACTTTGGAAAATTTCGATTCGTCTGTCGATATAATATTTGTTAAAAACGTAGGATTGTTTTGTACTAGAGTCAATCGCTCAGTCCAAAAAACATTCCTATTTCTAAAATCTTCGGCGAGAACACCTTGGACAGTAACAAATTTGTAGTCATACGTGAAACACTAATTTCAGCTTCTGCATTCCTTATGGAACTATAAGAATTTGCTTCAAAACACACCAGAACATTAATTTGATTTATTTCGCTTTGAATAACACGTTTATTAGTTGTACGTAGTGGTTTGATAGATCCGTATTGCAACCTTGTATTAAAATTGCGACATGTTCTGCTGTTTATTCTTCCATACTCACAATGGATATAAAAGAAATTTACTATATCACTATTAGGGTAATTATAAGCCATTTTACAGGAATTAAAATATTACCAATAATGCATTGTTCCTCCTACTGTTAAGATTTTGTCTTGCAACATTAGCTAGATTTTGACTTACTACAAATAAATATCTTGCTGGTAGCAATACCTATTTATATTTTTTCCATAGTTGGCTAGATATTACCAAATTAAATATAAATTTTATAAAAATTGGTAAGTACAGGTAATGCTAATATCAATCGATCACAACAAAAATTTTGAATCAACCTATAAAACAATATTTAGTATGGTCCATTGAAAAAAAAAATTACTTGTTGCTATTTGAAGTTTGTTTACTTTGAGAATCAATGGTGGACGTCCTGAATACACTGCACATAATTTGATCGCAGTAATGAATGAAACAAAGCTTCTGTTATAAGGAAACCAAATCTAATTTTTGATCTTAATAAAGTTCAAAAATATGAATTTTTAAAAAATATCTAAGTATTTTACAGAATCGCCGTGTTTGAGTTGTTGTTCATTGAGCGTAACCGCCGGACAGCTGTCACTATCATCAAAAAACAAACTCTTGCTCTATAAAGTCACGTTAAAGCCTATCTGGACGTATGGTCTTTCTCTGTGGGGAACAGCCAGTAATTCCAACCTAGCCATCATTGAACTATTTCAAAGTAAAGTGTTGCATGCTATAGTTAGTGCCTCGTGGTATGTGCCAAATAAAATTATCTCAAATGATTTGCGTATACCTACTATCAGAAAAAAAATAGAAAAAAGTGCCCAAAGATATAAAAACCGATTATTGACACATCCCAATCAGCTAGTAAATACTTTGATGGACAAACATCATAAACCAAAACGTTTAAAACGATTTCAACCTAATGAACTTCTAACACGTTTTAACCCATAATATATATTAGTTATAAGCTGTTACGGTTCAAAATCATCAAGTTGCGCGTTGCGACAAAAAATCAAATTTACCGTGCATTGAAACGAATTTTCCTATTGGTGAATCAAAATTTTGGGAGTTCTACTCGAAGCAACGGGCCGACATCTTGAAAAACTTTCTCTTCTCCTTGGGTAGTTGGCCGTGCTGTACGAAGCTAAAAACTACATTTAAAATTGCTATGTGGCTTCAATAATTGCACAATAAATTAGTGTGGAAATATAATCCGACCAATTTACGCCGTAAGTGGTTTTCTTTGCTATTACTTTGGTTGATTTAGCGGTTTTATTAATTGCTAATTACAACGTATGATTTAGCACGTGTCTGGACCTCATATCCTACTAAAAATTGACTGTCTGGATAATTCCTGGGGACGCTGGAACGAGCAATTAGAAACCCTGTTGTGACACAAAACGTGCCTACGATCGTGGTGTCGCCGACCTCGGAGATACACAGCCGAACATACACCAGCGGTTAGGGGTCCAGCACGAGTGGGCCTACGATTCACAAAGGCAACTTTCTGCTCCTAGAATTGGGTCTTCTATTTTTTCCCAACGAACTCATACTGATCTTCGAGTAGCTGTGTCGTTAGCAAGGACCTTCCTTATCAGCACTACGGACAACAATATAGAGCTAAGTTATGGTTTTAAGGAACCAATTCATATTTGCATGCGTTCGAAACTTAAGTACATGCGACATCAAGCGGTTATACCTTTAGCATTTAAGAGAATTGTTATTCGGGGTAGCCTCCATTTACCCACGCTCGTTGTTGTTGGCACTAACTCCTTCAGAGTATCGCGGATAAGCTAAACAAAAGGCCTTTTGGATTGGCGGAAGCTACATTCCGTATTAGAACGAGTGTACTATTAGTTTTTAAGTCACCGCGTGTACGTGACGGGTGTACGCCCAGTTTCTTTAATGACCAATCTTAAATTGGTACGCTATTTCTATTTTGGGGTTAATAAACGAAAAACTTAACTGAATTACTACATATTTGAACGCGGACTATAATCAATTGGTTATTGCTAATGCACGCAAGTTCATGCGACAGACTCAGTCATTTCTCCTAGATACTCCTAATATTTTCATTCATATTTTAAATTGTATGTGCTATATTTATGTGTCTTTTGTCTCTCTTAAATTTGTGTTTGTTGTAGCGTGTTAAACTCTAAGTAAAACCAAGTAAATTCCTGTTGATCGATTTTATTTCTCTCCGTTACCCAGAAGGTAAATTGAAAATTTGCACATAGACGTATAATCTAATTCTGAACAACTTTTCTCTTAGGCATTTTTCAATATCTTGTCATCTAACCTTACTTTTTACAAAGTTAAAGGATATTTTTTAAATTTGCCGCAATGACAGTGGTCACATGACATTTTTCAAAGTGCTTTTTTTTGTCATTCGTAATGCTAAATTCATTTGCCAAAAGAATTTTCGGATATCTCAATTACAAAAAATTTTTCCAATTTGATGCAAACTCTTTGACGGTCACTGTATATACACTTGGATGAGGAAAAACGACATTGAAAGTTTCTGGCCAAGGTATTGGAAGAGGTTTGTAAATATTTACTACGTGTAAATCTCCTATTTTAGTAGTTATAACGAAAATTCCAAAAATAATACTTTTTGTATAGTTTTCTTATTTTGATTATTCCCGTTGCCGGTAGAAAGCGTTAAACATGTAATCAACAAATAAAGTAACTTAGCTCACAAAGTTATATTTTTAAACTACTATTATAGGTTTCAGCCCAAGTTATAAATTTGATACATATAAAAACAAACCGGTTATGACAATAAAATTGTAAATGTCAAAATCTGGCTGTTGCACATTCAAATTCAAATAAAATGTATTGCTTGGTATAATAAATAACAAATTCATTCTATTAATAATTTTAACATCAAATAAATAAGTTTAATTATATTTGATTAATACATAATCCGCACTGTAAAAACATGTGGTGTGCGGATATGCTCGAGGAATACCCTGGCTTACTTATGGGAGATTTGCAGAAGTTGAATATCAGGGCCGCTGGTCAATAAATGTGTGATGTGGAGTTTTAAGCGAACGAATTATAGTCAATTTTCTTTAATGAAACTCTAAGCGAGAACAGCTTATTAAAACTTTTTAAGAATTGATTTGCCATTGCTTAAGGAAGATGTACCTCTGGATTTACGTCGCGATATGTTTTAACAACTAGAGGCTGTTCAGCACACAATTCAAAAAGTGTTAAAAATATTTGAATGAAACATATTCTGAGAGGTGGATAGGACCAATGTTTTAATACGATTAATATTTTTCGTTAATTTTATGTTACTGTGCAGCCGCATAATAAGGGATAACGTTTAGCGTTACTAAATTCGTGGCGTAAAATCTCTCTAATAACAATAACGTGGAACAATCTCAATAGAGGTTTTGTCAGTTATTACCCTTTTTAATTATAATTTTTAACCCTACCCTAATTTTTTGTTATGGTTTAAAATTAATTTGAGAGCGCAATGCGGATTAGTCGTCCTATAACCACACTAAATATAATTAACATTCACCTTAAAGAATCTTATTTTTCTTACAGCGCATGCGCACACATAACGATAACCGTGGAAACTGTTACTTTAGGTCATCCAAAATCTGCTTACAAAAAACTCAAAAGATTATAGTCTTAAGCCATTATATATAAAATTTAAAAGGGCCCGTTTATGTTAAAACTACTTTACTTTAATGGTGTTAGCTCGATTGTTTTAAAATGACCTAACAAAGACCTTTTCAAATACTTAGTGAGAATCTAAGCTTAATGCGAATGCATTTAAGTACTTGATCGTTAACACTAGTCGACACTAGGTGTCGCAAAACTTATTGTTACGAATTTCGTAGGCGCTTAGTAAGCGAACAACGAAACCATGAACAGAAAAACCAGGAGCAAACGATGAAGCTTATCTATATAATTACTATAACGTATAACGTAAATGAAAACAAATATTCTAAGTGCCATATAGTAACGAACCCATGTTCATCAGGACGTTTAATTCCTCAAACCGGACTACCAACAGCCAAATGTTTTTGGCGTTAGTTAGGTTATGAAAAACCTAAATTCCTTTCTTCTGTATGTTTAATATTGCTTGTTCAGAGAATTTAGTGCCCAGCTTTACTGATATCGCCTTTTTACGTTTCAGACCAATCGCATGCGTATACCACTCATTTCTTATCATTATTGCGTCGCGTCATGTCAAATGTGACCGTTTAAAATGCAGAATTTTACATTTGCTGAATTAGCAGACATGCAGCTGGCTTTACGTGCTGCTGATGGTAGTGAAAGAAGACCGTAGCGGATTTACCAAGAACGCTTTCCGCAGCGGCGCTTACCAATCCGAGGACTATTTGCATGTTCGCATTCAAGACTGCGAGAAACCGATAAAATGTTAACTATACCGACTGTTTATGGTAACGAAACATTTCAATTGCAAAAACCTCCAAATGTGGAGGAAGCACCGCACAGTGGGCGTACCAAGTACAGAAGAAGCAATCTTAGCGCAAATGTTCGGGTGTGGGAGATGTTACACGAACTGTTGCATGCATTCCGCAAACAATATATCATAGAACAGTGAATGGCAAGGGTGCACAAAATGGATGGCCTCCGCGTTCACCAGACCTGATTGAATACGACTTTTTTTATGAGGTCACATGAAAGCTCTTGTGTACGACACTCCAGTTGAAATAGAGGAAGAGTAAATAGGATGTATGGTCGCGGCTGCTGCTAAAATTCAAGAAATGCCCGAAATTTTTCAACGTGTTCACCAGGAAATGGTCAGAATTTTTAGCATCTTTTAACATGTTTTTTAATAAGTCCTTGTATTGGTGGCGATATCTATAAATGCAAACGGTATCAATGGTTCTCGGACGCCAGATTTTATAATGTTTACTCTCAGTAGACAAAGTCCCTCTAACTCAGGCAACTGCAGTGGAGACGGTACTCCAGGGCTTCACTAGGTCAACTAGATTTGAAAGCGTCGAAGAAAACAAACAGATAAATCAATCATTTATTTCGATTAGCAAAGCCAGCATGCTACCCATGAACAATAATTGGCCTCAGCACTTACATTAACATTCATCAATTGACTAATCAATAAGAATGCAGAGTACATGAAATTCGTAAAATGAATCGAGTAGGTGTGCGCTCGTTCAAGTCATTACATATTAATAAGAGATTTTTAAAAGCGAAATAAACGTAACAACGTGCAAAACGCGTCACGATGAACGGATCGGAACGACTAGGCTAAATAAACGTACGAAACGCATTGCGTTAACCTAGTGGACGACGTTCTCAACGTGCGAAACACGTCACGCCAACGAGGACGTAGAAACAGGCGGGGAGTGGGGTAGGATCTGCCAAAGCGGTCTTTAGAGAAAAATAATTCAACTAGGACTCTTACCCTTTTCATTTTGGTGGAACACTAATTTTCAATGTCTAAAATGGTCTATGCCCCACAGTTTTATAGGCGCGGTCAGTATGAGGCAACACGGAACTGAAGAGGAGTGATGCGCGCGCAATTAACAGAGTCGTGTTTACAAGAGGGGAACTTCATACGTCGATAATTGAACAAAATAATACATTTATTTACCAAACTAAATTAATTTCTAAAATACAGTCATCGTTACATGCTTTTATTTCATTTAATAACACTGCGCTATTATCACTGAACCAAAGCGAATGCGCCTATGAGATAATGGGTAAAAAAGTTTGTTTTGGCGTTTTCATCTTGTGACACCTGTAGTACCGATACAGGGTGTATGTCCTTACGGTTTATAAGCAAAAAAACCTTTGGTACAATAGTTTAGAAACACTCTGTAGTATCATTACAAATAACTTTTTAAGAAAAACATGTAAGTTATTAAATACCAAAATAAGAGATGTGTCCAGAAGTAGAAGGGGTTAGAAGAAAAAGTGGAAGAAGCTACAGAAATAAAGAAGGGAATAATATTGATAAAGGTAGGAAGTGTAGAAGAAAAATTAGAAATAATGCGAAATAAAAAGAAGATACAAACAAAGATAAGGGACGAAGCAAAAATATACAAAGGGAAGGAAAAAATTTGAAAGTAGGATTCCTGAAAATATATAATAACAATTTATGGAAAAGAAATGAAAACGACTATGGAAAAAATAGATAAAGTAATCACAGAGAGAGATGAAGGAAAACTAATATTAGGAGGTGACTTCAATGCAAGGATAACAGAGAAAGGAGGTATAATTTTAAATGGAAAGTGTACAAAAAGAGTATCAATGGATAAAATAATCAAAGGGCAAGGGAGAAAATTGATAGAATTTTGCGAGGAAAAAGGATAGACCGTATTAAACAGAAATATGGAGGATGGCGGAAATGGGGAATACACGTTTATTGGAGGAAGAGGAGAGTCGGTAATAGACTAATGTAATTGTAAATGAGAAAAATATGGAAGACATAGAAGAGTTTAAAATTGGTGAAAGTGAGGATTCAGACCACCGTTAGAAGTGATCTTAACTGGACAGGAGATGAATATATAGAAAAGGAAGGAGAAGAGTGGAGAGAAAGGAAAATATGGACATAAGAAAGCATAGAAAGCTACAAGGGTAAGAATGAGATAGGACAATACTCAGAAGAAGGAATAGAGGAGGAGATAAATATGATATTGAAACAAATGGTGTAAGCAACAGAAAAGAAGAAATATAGAGCAAGAACAAAAGAATTAAGAAAACAAAATGAATGGTGGAATGGAGAGTGCCAGAAAGCTAAAGAGAAATTAGAAGAGGGAAAAGAAAATGGAAAAAAGGAAAAATAGAAATTGAAGAATATAAAAAGAATAGGGTAAAATTCAAGGAAAAATGTAGAGAAACACAAAAGAATACAAAGTCAAGTTAGAAAGAGATTGAGAAAATAAGAAATAAAGAACAAGTTTGGAAGTTCATAAGAAGAAGAAGACAGAACGAAAAAAGGACAAAAACCAAAATAGAAGGAGAAAAATTGGAGCAACATTGTAAACATCTATTAGAGGGAACAGACAAAAATCAAGAGACAGAAGAGATAAGGAGCAAAACAAAAAATAAGAGAAGGAGGAATTGAAAAGGAGGAGATGGAAGAATCAATAAATAAAATTAAAAAGGAAAAGCTGGAGGCACTGACGGGTCACAGGGGAGCAGTGGAGATACACCGGGGAGAAGATAAGAGAGAGATTAAGAAGAACATTTGAAAAATATGGAAAGGAGGGAGTTTCCCAGAAAAATGGAGAGAAGCTATAATATGTCCAATATACAAAGGATGAGATAATAAAGAAGAAAGAAATTACAGAGGAGTTAGCCTTCTGAATGTCCAATGTCGGGAATAAGATTTACGGCGAAATAATAAGAAAAAGGCTAGAAAAAGAAGTAGAAGAAAATATATTAAAGCATCTTATTAATAAGGAAATAGGAAAGAAAAGAGGGAAAATGTTGGCAATATTTGTAGATTTAAAGTCAACCTTGATAGGTAGGAAGGGAATTATTGTGGAAAACACGGAAGAGGCTGGTATAAATGAGGATTTAATAGACGCGATAAAAGAAATAGATACAAGAAACAAGGTGCATAACGAGAGTAGGGGGAAAGCTGGGAAGAGAGTTTTGATTAAAAAAGGACTAAGACAGGGATGTCCACTGAGTCCTTGTTTATTTTCTTTATATTTGAGAAATTTAGAGGAAGAAATTAAAGGGCAACAGGTAGGAGGAATTGTGGTAGGAGGAAGAATAGTGGGGTTTTAGTACGCAGAGAAAATAGAGGGTAGAAAAAGAGAAAAAGAGGAGAAAAAAAAAGAAAAAGAAAAAGTGTGGGTTTTAGCCTACGCAGATGACATGGTGGCTTTAGCAAAACAGAGGAGGAGATGAAAGAAAGATAAAGGTGAGAATAATAAAAAAAGAAATTAAAAGTAAATGTAGAAAAGACAAAAATTATGGAATTTAAGAAGAAAAAAGGTAGACCAAAGAGATGGGAATGGAAGTGAGGAGAGGAAGAAATAGAGATGGTGGACAAGTATAAATATCTAGGATATACGGTGAGGTACGATAATAAGGATGATGAACAGATTAAGGAATTAGAGCAGAAGGGAAATAAAATTATAAGGGAGGTATGGGGTATAGGAGAAAGAGTATTTGGGAAAGACTTAGATAAAAGAAGGTGGATATTTGAAAGAATAGTGAAAAGTGTGTTGATGTATGGAGCGGAAGTGTGGGGATGGAGAGAGTGGGAGAAACTGGAGAAAATACAAGAAAAGTATTGGAAGTGGACACTAGGATTGGAGAAGGAAACACCAGGTTATATAGTAGAAGAGGAACTGAAACTGGAAAAAATAAGGATACAGACAGGAAAAAGGGCAATAAGGTATGAAGAAAAGATGGAAAGCAAGAGAGAAAATAAGATATTGTATGAGTGTTGGAAGGAGATAGAGGCGCAAACAATAAAATTCGGTGAAGATGGGAGAAAAAGATATTATGAAAGAGGAGGATATGCAAGAGAGGAAATAAAAGAAGATAAGAGATGGAGGAAGAAGTATGGAAGAAGAAATAGTACGGAGAGATATGGATACACAGGTACAGGAAAGAAGAGCAAAAATTAGAGAAGGGAAATATAACGCAAAGTATGAACAGTTAATAGCAGAAGGAAAACCAAAGTACATAACAGAAAGAATGGGATTGATAGATAAAAGGTTAATCGCAAGATTCAGAGTTGGGAATGAGGAAAATGAAAACAAGTACTGGTGGAAGGACGAAGATAGGAGGTGTAGAATGTGTAGGGATGGGTGGGAAAATATAGAACATTTGAAAGAGTGCAGTGAAATAAGAGCGGAGGAAAGAGGGAGAAGAGTGTTGCTGGGAGAGAAAGGGGAGGGTATTGAATGGATGAAGAATGTGATGGAAAAAGAAAATGGATAAAAGAAAGAAAGAAAAGGGAAATAATGAGAATAGAGTGAAGAAAAGAATTAGGGAGAGTTATTTTTTGTTGTTGTTTTTCGGTTTGTTTTGTTATTATAAAAATTGTAAATTTGTAAAGAGAAGTCGAATCATTTGTTAATGTATTATATGACAAATAAATTGAATTGAATTGATGTGCCCTTGGGCGGTGTATGTGCAAGGGATTTGGGTTTAATTTGGGGTTAAAACCCAATACCAAAAAAGGCGATTGTTTTATTTTGGAAGTTTTTTTAAAAAAAAAACTCACCCCCCCAACCCAACCACAAAAAAAACACAAAACAAAAAAAACCCCCAAAAAAAAAAAAAAAAAAAAAAAAAAAAAAAAACACCACAAAAAACAAAATTAAAATTAAAAATAAATTTATAATTGGTAAATCCTTTAGGTAAAAAAATAATAACAAAACTCATCCACAACCAATTAAAAAAAAAAAAAAAAAAAAAAAAAAAAAAAAACAAACAAAAAACAAAAAGAAAAAAAAAAAAAAAAAACAAAAAAAAAAAAAAAAAAAAAAAAAATAACAAAAAAAAAAAAAATAAAATAAAAAAAAAAAAACAACAAAAAAAAAAAAACCACCAAAAAAAAAAAAAAACAAAAACAATAAAAATTAAAAAATAAAAAAAAGAAAATACAATAAAAAAATAAAAAAAAAAAAAAAAAAAAAAAAAAAAAAAAAAAATTTAAATAAAAAAAAAACAAACCAAAAAATAAAAAAACCACAACAACAAAGACAAAAAAAAAAAAAAAAAACCAAAAAAAAAAAAAAAATTTTCCTCCCCTACCCCCTTTTTCCTCTCTTTACACACAAAAAAAATTTTTTTTTTTTTGTATGAAAATGTTTAATAAAAACATTGATTGTCCTCAGTAAAACCAACCAACACAACAAAACAACCCAACCCAAAAAAAAAAAAAAAAAAAACCCAAACCAAAAATAAAAAAAAAAAAAACAAAACACAGGCTGTCGAAGAAAAAAAAAAAAATGAAGGAGGAAGAAGGAAGAGAAAAAAGTAATTGTTTGTTGTTTTGTTTATCGAAACATTGTAGTTGTCTCTTGTTGTTGATGGGTCTGTTGCTAACCCTGCCATTGCCCAATTAAGCTTGATCCTACTACAGGTTCAACATGTAATTTTCTTAAAAGTTAATTATTGTGCAGAAATATTTGTGAGAGATTAATTGATACTACACCATTCTAAAACCTAAAATAATGAAAGTAAAAAGGAAAACAGTATAACAAAACAACGAAAATGGGTTAATTGTGTTTTGACATTTGACTAACTTCGCGTTGATTGTGTGGTCAGCTGATTAAATTCTGTTATGCAAAAGTTATCGGGAATTCCTTGGTTAATAATTTTTTTTTTATTTAATATAGCATTAAAAACCAATACAAAATTCGTATATTACATACCGAGGTGGGAAGAGTTTCATTCTCGTCGAGAGATCAAATTTGAACTCAAGACATTTAATGAAACTTCACACCGAGTTTTAGATATTTTAGTCACAATCATTTATTTTGTCCAAATCTTTTCCAAAAATTGGTTTTAATTACCACTAGTGCAATATTTTGCTAGCTAATATAATATAGGTAAGCATGCCATGAAAAAAGTCATATATTAAAATTATATTTGCAGCGTTTATTAGTAAATTATAAATACAATACAAATAAATATGTGTGAAGCAAATAAAATTATTTATTGTACTCCTCCTGAATTAAGAGAAGCGGCTGAAAAAGAATTACTTCCAGAAAAAAAGTAAGGGATGATACCAATTAGTATACAAAACATTTAAGGATTGGTGTCAAGAGAAGGGAGTGCATAAAATTTCCGAAAATATCGTACTAGCTTACTTTAATGAATTGGCAAAAGTAAAAAAAGGTTCAACTTTATTTCCATCCTGCGAAAAACTTTAAATATTCACGAAAAGATCGACATATCACAGTTTGCAAAATCACAAGCTTTCCTATAAAAAAATCAAATGTCTACCTCTGCAAACATTGAAAAATTTTTAAATGAAGCTCTATTAAAATTTCTTCCTCAAAAAATATTTTTTATTTTACAAATACATTCTTACACATACATTTTAGGTTGCTTTAATAATTGGTGTGTGGTGCTTGTTGAAGTGATGAATTCTTTAAAATGAAAGTAGCCAACATAAACTTTCTAAAAAGTATGGTTTATTCCCGACACAAAAAAAAAACCAACCTCCGTTTTTGTGGTAATCAATTGTCAATGGATTGTAATATTGCAAGAAAAGATACTGAAAACGACAGACTGTTCATGCAAAAAAAGGAATAACTAGACAACCCTCCTGTCACAATGCCATTGGACATTTTCCTAAAAAAATTATTATTTATTTAAAATTAAGAGATGTTGACATGTACACAGGGCATTGTTTTCGAAGGACTACTGCTACATTACTTGCAGACAGTGGTGGAGATATGCTACACTAACTTAAAGAGACTAGGCGGTTGGAAGTTAAGTGCAGTGGCCGAAAGATACGTTAAAAATCACTTGATCGTCAAGTTAAAAGTGGCACATATGTTGTCTTCGTAGGACACATGAACAATAGAGTCAGAGCAGGAGGCATCAGTGATTGATATGTCCTCAATGCCAGGGCCTTCTTTCACTACTGTACACTCAAAGGCACAACATATTACAATTAGTAAAAAGAAATTGAAGGTTGTCTCAATGCGACAATAAATACTTATCACAATTAAAATATACTAAGTGACATAGAAAGAAGAACGCCCAGTAATAATGAAAATTTTGTAAATTTTTTTTTGGGAATATATTTGTTTATATTAAGATAAAAACGAACAGTTTTCAGCCATATTGCCCTAGCGGTTGTTTTGTTAACCTCATTCAAAAACACTTTCGATTAAGTAGCCCTAAAACAATGAATTAAGACCAAGACTGGAACTGAATTGTCTTTAGTGATGAATCAGATTCTGTTTGGGTATGCATGACGGTCGTGCAAGGGTGAGAAAACGGCGCGGTGAAGACAAGATCCCCAATTTTCTGTGAATAGGCATGTTTACCACACAGTTGGAGTTATGGTATGGAGAGCTATTGCTATTGGAAGTAGGTCACCTTTGGTCTTCATTAGAGTAACATGACCGCTGCGCTACATCCAGTAGGTCGTAGACCCCCATATTGTACCTTATGTTCAGACCATCCCCAACAGCACATTTCAACAAGACAACGCACGACCTCATGTTGCTAGGGTTTCTTTGGCTCATTTTGAGGCCAATCAAATTGCTTTGTTGCCTTGGCCACCAAGATCTCCCGATCTTTCGCCTGGGCACGTCTGGGATATTATGGAAAGAAGATTACTCAATTTACCTCACCCTGCACAAACTCTAGCGGCTTTGCAGAATCAGTTACAGATAGCATGGGATGAGATACCTCAAGAAGAAATCGATCACCTCATTAGAAGTATGCCCAGACGTGTTAATGAGTGCACACATTATTAAGTTTTTTGAAGAAGTTAACAGTTTAATTTTTGTATACCAAAAATTGTTTCAATAAATTCATTATTACTGGGTGTTCTTCTTTCTATGTCACTTAGTATATTACAATCAATTTTTCTAAATAAAAAAGTTATTTCTAGAAAAAATGTTGTACAGGCAGTGGCGTAACAAAATTTTAATTATTCTATCACAACAAAGAACAGTAGCGTATTCATTATTAAAGGAAAAAATCTTTAAGATATATACATATAAATAACGCCCAAATTGTCATCTGATGTTTCCGATTCTGTTATGCTGTTTCTTCATCAGAAGATCCAGTATTGTCAGTCAATGCTATTCTGTCAAAAACGTTGTCAATAATATGTTCCTTATTTTTATAAACTTGCTCTACCTTGCACACATGAGCACAAACTGCAGTCCAGTTTTCATTTGTTACTTCATCAAAAGCTTTTCTTGCCAATGATAGTAGTTAGTTCATGTTTTGCCTATAATACATTATGGACTGCGACTTAATGCTTAACTTGAGCCCACTTTTTTTTCTATAGAGTTCAATTCTGGATGGTACGGAGGTAGGTGAAGAACCGATTGCCCATGCTCATGCATCAACAAATCTAATTTGTAAACTCTTATAGTTCCTAATTATCTCATATAACTCTGGCTTGGTTGCAGATTGGTCATAACAAATCAAGAAATCATATCAGTTTTATTTGATAAAGCTGCTTCAAGTATTTAATTCTTTTAATCCTAACATCATGCGATTCCATCAATATTTTGCGATTGTCCTCAGTGCATGAAGTTTCATTGAGCGATAATTCCAACTCTACACAAAGGATCCAGGAAAAACCTATTAATTAATTATTACATATAATCCTTAGTTTTTTTATTGATGTTGCTATCAATATTTTTTGTCCAACTAGATGAAACTTATTAATTTAATCACATGTCGCACTTGTTATTATCCAAAGTATAAGTCATTTAAACTTAAAAATCTTTAGATGTAATCTCAGCTGCTCCTGCTTTAATGTAAATATCATAAAAGTATGTTACCTTTCATAGTCGGTGTTCGGTTCTCGAAAATCAATAATAATAGTCCGAACAGCTTGTTTTTACCCTTCTACAAACACATAAGACTTTATCTTGGATCGCTTCTTCCTTGGTAAAAAAGATGCTTCAGCATTAATAGTTTTTGATTCTTGTACGATTGTTTTGTACAGCTTTTCGGATATGCCTGTTGCTGCCATGACTTGTTGCTTGTAGTTGGTAATTGGAATCTACAACTCTTGCTTATTTGCAACACACTTAACTTCCTTCTTCACAAAAGCCACGACATTGGCGATAATCTCCGTGGTTAACTATGTATCACCTATTCTATAGAAACAGGCTAGCAACTTTCGGCTTTAAAAGTATTCAAAATTAAACTACTGACACTTCTCAGCGTTCTTTAGCAACTGTTAGAGAATCGTTAAAAGCACAGTTCAATTTCTCTACAAATGCAAAATTAAAACATGCTTCAATGTGTACCATAATACATATGGGAACTCGAATTACCTAATTTTTTTAAATAAAAAATCAAACTTTTTCCTATTTTAATGTACTCTACTATATAAAAAATTACTGAAGAAAAGTACCTACAAATGTTCAGGTTAGGTTAACATCATAAAAAGCTCATGCGTGACATTTAACAAAAACAATCTGTCTTTAAAGTTTATGCAACCAGCAGTACGGGTCAGTAATAATTTTTCCCGGCTAGCTGGTAAAAAATTTCAATGTGAATTGGATAATCGGCTATTTTCTTACTTTCCATATCCATGGTAATTGACATTTTACAATATGATTGTGAACGAACAACTTTCACGTTTGTTGAATTAAGTGGAATTGTATTTTTAAACAATTAATTATCTTTTGTTTCTTGCTTTTTAGTCTTTAATACAATGTGTTGTTTTTCTTTTAAAACAAAATTTGTTACTGTATTTTACTGAAAACGATCTTGAAACATAAAATTAAGTTAACTTGATAACTGGGTTTTTAACAATGCCTCAAGTAATAAGTAGAGGAGAGTGTGTATAAAAGAACCAGCCTTTGAAAGAGCCGATGTGATTTTTTATTACTTCCGGTATTCTACCAAAGTTTAATTTTAATCTTTATGTGGCAACACTGGATAACTTGCACCCACAATCGTTTGACAGTTCTACAACAACAAGTGGCGTTCCAGGACTGTTATAAAAATTCAGAATCCAAAAGGTAAGTTTTTGTGTTTATTTATTACTTTTTTATAAGAAATGTATTATATAAGTTAATAAAAAGATACGCCGTATGGTTATGCATATATTTGCGATTCTTTTGCATACATACTATTAAATTAGTGTTCCGGTGTAATAGTTTTAATTTGAGGTTATATTTTTAAATACGTTGAAATGGCTCGATTTGAATTTAAATTTTACGCAGTAATTTCTTTTGTTTTATGTATTTTACTTTTGCACCATTCTGTATATGTTATTAGTTTGTATTTCACGTGCAGGGTTTAGAGGGAAGCACTAGAATGGGAAGGTGTGGTTAGGGGTTGATCGCGGAACGCGGCATCTTGTTCCCGTTTTTAGTGAAGATAACAACTTTTTTTTTTATGACAAATTCTAGGTCTGTATTAAACCATTTTTAAACAAAGGTATTAAATTGTGGGGTGATCTCTTAGTAATGTAAGATTAGTAATAAGTTTTTTTTCTTTGCTTCCTGTTTTTGTGTAGTAAATCATGTACAGATTATGATGCAGGTATACATAGTTTGACGACGTGTTTAGGATAGCTGTTTTTTGTTTTTGTGTAAGTAAGGATCCCGGGTAGCGGGGTAATTAACAATAATTACAGAATAAGACCGTACAAGAATGTAAACGTTAATCACTTTCTTTGTTATCTTTTGGAGTGTTTTATTGGAGTTGGGAATAATGCGAATTCAGATGTGAGAGTCGGCCTTGGGGGATGAAGATCGGAGAGAGGATACAACAGCCATTGCCCCTTGACCTTTGCTCATTTGATTTTTGTGTATGTGAAACTGAATCTTTATAATTAGAGTTACAATGGCTGAAATTTGTACTTCTCATTCTGATGCTTCCCCAAGTGCTTAAGAACATTCGCAGTGTAAACCCGAAAAATAGGGCCACTATCGACCCACCTTGCAAACCAACCGGTTTGACACTAACGATCTTCAGTTTGAATCGCATATTGTGTGTGAAAACGAGGTGTATTACATTATTCTGATTAACGCCACCCCTGTGTTTTGAATTTACATTTGTATACGAGGACCTCTAATTTTTCAAATCGGTCGATTAAATTGAAAATTTGATCTCGAACCCAATGGACCCTTACTGGTATGATTCTTTTTTGTTTGTGTTATATCGGACTTTATCCGAGGTTTTCTAACCTCTCTTTCCTCGGGTCGTCTAGGCAGAGCGGTACCCCCCCCCCCTTTGGTTTTTTTTTGCTTCGACTTATATTCATTCCAAATTTATTTTTGTTACCATTCTAATAAATTCATTAATCCCCACGTTTTTATTTAATTTGTGTGTCTACTACAACATTACAACATGATCATCTGATAGACTGTAAGCTGACTGTACCTATGCAACCCCCCCCCTTTACTTATTTATTTTTTCTTTGTTTGTACCGGTCTAATAATAATATTTAAAAAAAAGTCCTCTCTTTCTAAGGGCATTTGATGGGTAGATCTCTCCAAGTATCGCGTTCTGATAATTTTTTCTATAAAAATTTCTTTGTACTTTACCTTTAAGCCGTTTTTCCTGATCTGGTAATTCCAAGGACTAATTAACGAACCGTATTACGAACAATATTTAATGAACACAAAATATTCGATTAATTATATCCAAACCAAATACCAGCATAAAATAATTTCATTTATGTAATTGTAGATACGTATCTTTACAGGATTTTCTCTGTAAATCAATTCATATGAATTGTGAACGCTTTTACCCTTAACATAATTTTCGTAAGCCTAAATCTAAACAATCTATTTAAAGAACTACAATAATAATAATATAAAAAACGTCTGTTAGCAACGAACTAAGCACAAGTCGCTATTAAGTTCCACAACATAGTCATAATATAATAGACTTGAAACCCAGTGGCTCAGCGTCTCTCACGAAATTAAATTCATGAACACTTTGATATGATAATTCGCATTTTGTATTAAGTTATCAGCCTTGAACTTAATTCTCGTTCAATTATTTAAAATGCAGGAGTGGATCGAATTTTATATGTACTGTTACACCTATATGACTTTTTCTCCCATTTCCAGAATAAAAAACATGTCTTTACAAGCGTCACCAACTAGAAAACGGGTAAGGTCCACAACTGCTGCAATGAAGAGGCCGTAAATGAAGTGGTTGCTGGCTATCAGTCCATAAATAAAACAGCATTAGCATTTGGAATATCAAGCGCCTATTTAGCGAAAATGGTTAAGAAGGCAAACAATACTGAGCAAGAATACGTGCATTGGCCAAATATCGGCAACAAACGTATTTTCTCTAAGTCTCGAGAAGATTTATTGATTTCGTATTTAAAAACTTCATCTAAAATGTGTCATGGTTTAACGAAAAAACAAACAAGAGAACTAGCTTTTTAGTATGCGGAGGCAAATCGTATCTGTCCGGAAAAATGGGTTGCTGTCAAAATAGCATCTGTGGAATGGCTTTGTGGCTTCATGGCGAGGCGCAAAGATTTATCAGTTGGGAAACCCGAGAGTACACTTCGCTATCCAGAGCGACTAGTTTCAATAAAACGAATGTCGGCGCATTTTTCCAAAAACTGACCAGCTTATACGAAAAGTTCAACTTTCCACCACACATGATCTTCAATACTGATGAAACAGGGTGCAGTACCGTTTCAGCTCCTCCTAAAATTATAGCAGAAAAGGGTTCAAAACAAATTGGACAAGTAACATCAGCAGAACGTGGGACGCTTGTCACCACTCTTTTTTTATTATTGCTGCAGGTGGTACTATACCCCCTGTATTCGTTTTTCCACAAGTAAATTATAAAGATCACATGTTAAACAGTGGGCCTTCTGGAGCCCATGTCTCAGGCTCGATGACTGAAAATAATTTCGTAAAGGCAATGGAACATTTAGTAAGCCATGTAAAACCAACCAAGCAAAACCTAGCCTTACTGATATTAGATAACCATGCGTTCCATGTTAATCATCGTGTTATAGAATTTGCTCGATATAATTTTATTAAAATTCTGATTTTTCCGCCACACTGTAGCCACAGGCTACAGCCTCGAGACATTACAGTTTATGGACCATTTAAAACAAGATACCGAATAGCTATGAATGAGTGGATGCTGTCTAATCCTGGCAAAACTGTCACGATCTATCTAATTGCGCAGTTTACTAGAGATGTTTATTTAGCAGCTTTTAATATGCCAAATGTTATATGTTATGTTATATTATATACGTACCTGATAAACCTGATCCAACACTCTCAGAAGCTGCAACTTCAGAGAGTGTGAGACCCGAAACACCAGAATTTAACATTCCCCATATTGACACTTCAAATGCTCCTAGAAGTTCAAATGTTCAACCTATGGCAATAGAGTTTGACCAAAGACACGACATCATCAGAACAACCATCAACATCACTGCAGCATTTTGTGAGTCCTGAAATTGTAAGACCCTTTCTAAAATCAGGACCTAGGAAGACTTTAAAATCCAACACTCGTAAAATGGTATCGGCTATAATGACAGATACTCCTGAAAATAATAAAATAAAGGAAAAAGAAAATAAAAGTAAATCTAAAAATCTGTGACCAAGAACATGAAAAGATTACAAAATATTAGGCAATAAATACAAAAAAACAATGTAGTATAAGTGACTCTTGTCAAAGCATGTCATTCCATGATGATACATCAATAACTAGTTCAGATGATGACATAAACTTATTAGAATTGACATGCTGTCATGAAAGAGCTGATTTCCCTTTTTTTAAAAACAAAATGATATAACAGATTATCAGCGTTGTTATCTTTTTTATTGTAATTTCATAGCATTACCAATTAAAGAGATTATTCAAATATAAGAGTTTTATTTGGAAAAAAATAATTAAAGTGTATTATTTTCATACTTTTGAAAACTGGCTCTTCATGCACACTCTCCCCTACACGGAAACAATGAAATAAACACGTCGTGTTTAGTTGATTCTTTATCATAACAACTTTTTTTATATCCTAAGCAAGTATTCACATTTTCCGGACGCAACGTTCATTAATTTTTGGGTAACATTCACGTAAACGATAATGGAGCCACAGTTACACCCAACTTTCAATTCTTAACCTCAATTTTTCTTCGAAGCACCGTGTTACAAACAGAAACACGTGCACCAAACTAGTTATTCGAAATAATGGGTAGAAAAGCAAAGTTCAACGAAGATCAGACTAAACGCGGGCCCGGAAGGAAGGCGAAAAAACAGAAGGATCCAATATTTCCAAAAGCGTTAACAGGCAAGTGCGCAATTTCGATATCTTTCTCTTTCTTAAATTTCTTTTTGCAGATGAGTCTGACAAAAAACCGACACATAGACAGAAACAGCGCGCCTTGAAACGACTCCAAAAACGAACACAGCGTAAGGAAAAGATAAAGGTACTAAAACAAGCGAAAAAGGAGAAAATCGAACAATCGCAGAAAATTGAAGATAAAAAGACAAATGGTTTTAAACAAGCTGAACAATCAAAGAAATTGACTTTAAAGAAAGGGAAAAAGGCGAAAGAATCACAGAAAGTTGAAGATACAAAGACCAACGGTCATGCCTCGAAATCACGTAAAAGGAATTATGTACTGTTACATCAAGATAGCGATTCGGAGGAAGATGAGATTCCAACATTAAAAAAAATTCCAAAAAAACTTAAAAAAGAAGAACAAGTTGAATCTGAGGAGCAAGAGGATGAAGAACTAAGTGAAGATCAGGATAGCAATGACGATGATGACATTCCAAAACTGAAAGAATTTTCAGATGATAACAAAAGTTGGCTGAAACTTAGAAAACAGCAGGTAGAGAGTGATGATTCTGAAGATGAGGATAGCGATGACAATTTAAAAGTTTCGTCTTTAAATGATATATCTGATAGCGATGAAGAAGACGAATTTGATGCCAACTCAGAGGATGACGATGAGTTGTTACCCATTGAAAAGAAATCGAAGAAATTGAAAATTAAGCAAAAGGAAGAAATGAAACTGGCTGAAGAAGAATTAAAATTAAATATTGCTGGACAGGAAGTATTTCAGTTTCCTAACGATATAGATAACGAACAAATTACATTGCAAGACATTCAGCAACGTATCCGTGATGTTATTACTGTTTTAGCCGACTTTAACAAACTAAGAGATGATAGACATTCGCGTGCCGATTACATAAACTTAATTAAAAAGGATTTATGTAATTACTACAGCTACAACGAATTTTTGATGGAAAGGTTTATGGATTTATTTTCTTTATCTGAATTATTGGAGTTTTTAGAAGCAAGTGAGGTAGAACGGCCCCTTACTATACGTACAAACACCTTGAAAACTAGGAGACGTGATTTAGCACAAGCTTTAATTAATCGAGGTGTAAATTTAGATCCTGTTGGTAAGTGGAGCAAAGTTGGATTGGTTGTTTATTCTTCGCAGGTGCCTATGGGTGCAACACCTGAATACTTAGCGGGCCATTACATTATCCAAGGAGCTTCTAGTTTATTACCGGTGATGTCATTAGCGCCTCAAGAAAACGAACGGATTTTAGATATGTGTTCGGCGCCTGGTGGTAAGGCATCCCACATTGCATCTGTAATGAAAAACACAGGAGTGCTGGTAGCAAATGATGTTAATAAAGAACGAATTAAAGCTGTTGTTGGAAATTTTCACAGAATGGGGGTTATAAACTCCACAATTTGCACTGTAGATGGAAGGAAGTTTCCAGAAATGATGACTGGTGGGTTTGACAGAGTTCTTTTGGATGCACCCTGTTCCGGTACTGGCGTAATAGCTAAAGATCAGAGTGTAAAAACTAGTAAAGATCAACAAGATATACAGCGTTGTTATACGTTGCAAAGGGAGCTGCTGCTTGCTGCGATTGATTCCCTTAACGCTAAATCCGGTACCGGTGGTTACATAGTATATTCGACCTGTTCAGTGTTGGTAGAAGAAAACGAAGCCGTAATCGACTACGCTCTGAAGAGGAGAAACGTTTCTATAGTCAAAACAGGTTTAGAGTTTGGTACAGAAGGTTTTACAACTTACAAACAACACAGATTTCATCCAACTATGAAATTAACCAGAAGATTTTATCCTCATACTCACAATATGGACGGTTTTTTTGTAGCAAAGTTGAAGAAATTTTCTAATTCGCTTCCAAAACCGTCTGTAAATGTAGAAAAGGAAACTGAACAAGAAGGCGAAAAGGAGTGATCCATAACTGTATAACTAAAATGTATTTATTTGTAAATTGAACCGAAATAAATTTCGCTTTGTTTTATACGAATATTGTTTTCTTTCACTAAATAATGTCCGGGGTGGACCGATTTCGATGGGATTGCAGGGTATTTCGGTAACTATTACTGTTAGAGCAAAACTGTTTACGTAGCATTAGGCCAACTTTTTGAGACTAATTAAACAGCGAAAATAAAAATTGATATCTTTTTTCATTTTTGGTGCAGGGACCAAAATTGAATTTTTCCAAATTTCGATAGGGTTCCATATCTCATCTGTTGATAAAAATTCAGGGAAAAGTTTCAAGACATTACTTGTGCAGTTTTTAGCGTAGAATCAAATGGAGTTGTCAATTTTTAACATTGGTCACTAATAGTCAAGACGCCACATGAACTTAGTTTTTTTTTAAATAGAAACCATAGTTGACTTTGACTTCATTAAAATTTATATTTTGTCAAATTTTCAACAATCTATAGTTTATAGAAGTTCTTTTATAAAATTCCGGAATTACAAGCGAATTTGTTAGTTTGCACTTTTGTAAGTCGATGATGCAATAATTTAAAACAATGAAACACGGCACATCTGTCTAAACAAAGCAAATTTTTGTTTTCGCTGTTTAATTTGTCTCAAAAAGTTGGCCTAATGCTACGTGAACAGTTTTGCTCTAACAGTAATCCCATCAAAATCGGCCCACCCTGTACATCTGTTACTTTATAAAGTTTTGAAATTTTGGTTATAAACCCGAATACAAATCCTAAAAGTCCCCACCTCTCGGGGAGCTTCTCCTTTCGCCCAAAAAACGACCCCCAAACGTGACCTCACGACGATTTTTTGCGTTTTGCACATACACCGTATCTCTGACGAGAAAAAGTTATAGGACTTTTTAGATTATCCATTAAATTTTCCACAAAAATTGTTATATATTTTTTTGCGTATCTCCCACCCCGCTCATAAAGGTTCTTTGAAAATAAGTATAGTTTTAAGCGCAAACGCAAAAATAAGCCTTGCGCCGCCTTTTGCGTCAATTATTTTAAAAAGTAATAGCGTGAGCAAGAAAATGTATAGGAGGAAAATTGTAGAGCAGTTCTTTGGCTACAAAATCCATATTAGATACGATATTTTTGAGAATGTATTGGTGGTAATATGATGATTTTATACCTGTGCATTCTGCACTTTGAGCACGTTTCCAGACCACTCTTGAGGTAGTGCTCGCAGTTCGTTTTTTTAAAGTGGTTTCTCCTGGAACTCTATTCTACTAATGCAGTATTTAATCAATTGCTTCTGCAAAATGGTCCTCCTCGATGGAATGTGCCCATGACAATTAGAACACATTCTCTAGAGCAGCGCATGCCAACTTTTACACAGCTACATCGCTTTCCACAGCCCTTTTTACAGCCGAAAGATATATAAACTACAGAATTGAGGATGGAGCTGGCGCTTGAGTCGTGAGCACTGGCATATTCGACTGACTAACTAGCTTATTAAATAAAATGAATCGATAATGATTTAAAGATATTTCCTTTTGGGGTGCCTTATATAGAGCAAGCGTAAATTTTTCCTCAGCTCTTACAATGCCTTCTTTTGCCGATAAAGGATTATCGAATACGGCGACCACCTTCTTGTAAATCCTTTCGTATATTTATTAAGTTTACGGTCTGTGATTTTCCTTTGCCAAAAAAGGCAGAAGTGCAGGTGTCGCAGTCACTAACCCAGCAGTTTTTGCAACTCGTAACGGATTGAAGTTACTTTTGCAAAAAAGCAAAATTTGCAAGTAATTTCTAGTTTTATCATGGTAGCACAAATTTCGTAGCCAAGGTTATTTACATAAACACAGAAATATTTGCATTTTTAAACATTTTAGTCACAAGTGAAAATAGCCTATTTTAGTCACTAAAATTAGTGACTAAAATGCATCAAAAATTGCTGGTGTAAGATAAAATATTATCTTTTGCAATCTTTCCTTAATATTTCCTTGGGTGTCTCTCAAAAACCTAATGTCTTTTTCTGGTGGACAAAGAGCGTGTAAGCAAAATCGATATCCTGTCCCATATATCTCAAGTATGTTTACATGGGATTCAACAATAGAAAATGCACAACAACAAAAATTATCTTATGACCACTAACACTTTCTCAAAAATATTTTATCCAACATATGGATCTTGTAGAGAAAGAACTGCTCTACAATTCAGCCTCTCTTCGGATCTGTATTTGGGTTCTTACTGGGAATTCACAACCAAAATTTCAAAACTTGATACATTTTTTCTTCTAAAAAGTCTAATTTGCCTACACTAAGAGGTATTTTAAAGGAGGGTATATAAAGTTAAATAAATAAGTGCGTAAATATATAAGTGCTGCTTCTTTGTCGAAAAATAATGTTCGTCTTTCGTAAAAATAAAATTCATACGAAGCAACCCCTACCTATAGTTACAGCGATTTAAAGATGGCACAAAAAACAGTTTTTTTTCTTGAAAACAAATAAAGTTACAAAATTAAAAATTAGCGAACATTTGTTCCTATCGAAGAAGCAAACTAATTAATATTCTCGTATAGTTTCAAGAGTTAGAAAGCCACCCTTAAATTTTTTTTCTGAACTTTCTGTTTTAATTTCATTATTTAAAAATTCATTTCAGAACGCTTGTTCTTTCTAAACAAATAAGATCTCTTGTGTTTTCAAGAATTTTTGAGAAAAAAATGTTTTATCAAGTACATCATAATCATGTAGGTTAGAATTTACATGTGTCATTTTCAACATTTGATTTGATTTTATTTAATAAGATAGTACGAGATCCAGCTGCAAAATTAGTACTCTCATCTAGTACCTATTTGCTAATAATTTTTATATACTGGGTTCCCCATATTAGACTATACAATTTAAAAGTCGAATAAAAACTTTCTAATCAAAGTAAATTAACTTTTTAATCGACTAACATATAGCTTATTCTGTGGGATTGATGACTAAAGTAAATAATAATTCAAGTTTTAAAGATCATGTCTTCCAAATGCCCTCCTTCGACTTCAGTGCATTTTTGAATTCTAAGTTCAAAATGTATCATCACTCGGCGAAGCAAATCTCCATTTATTTCTGCAATTTCATTTCGAATCTGCTCCTTCAGCTCCAGAATTGTTGCGGGAATTGTTATTTACTTTAGTCATAAATCCCACAGAATAAGCTACATATTAGTCGATTAAAAGTTAATTTACTTTGATTAGAAAGTTTTTATTCGACTTTTAAATTGTATAGTCTAATATGGAGAACCCTGTTGTACATATACGAATAAGAGAATAGGTATACAGGGTGATTCATAACTATTGGGACATAAGCTAAGGGCTGGTTATTTAGGCTAAAATATGACCATAGGATCCAATATTTCTTAATAAAATATTGCTATGGAAAAAGATACAAGGCGTTAGATTAAATTTTTTTTTTCATTTTTTGTTAATAATTTCACTGTAAATTTATCAAAAGTCTTATCAAAATCGGCAGAGAGGCATAACTTTAGACCAAGAACATTATTTTATGTACTATTTTACAATTTGTTGTAGGGGGCGCCACGTGAATGATTCCTGATGATGAATTAAATCAACTGCTAACTTTTTTTGAGAAAACTTTTTAGAGATTTTGATTAGAGAATGACGTAAACATTATTTCTACACAATATTGGTACTTCTGTTTAAATATGATAATTTTATCTGTTTTCGAGGAAAACGCAGTTGAACAATTCCTAGTGTCAGAAGGGGATTTCAAATATTACTTCATTTATTAAGGGTACGTTTTGGATTGTCAGATAATTATGGTTCTCTGTAGATTTTGATAAGAATTGATAAATTTACAGTGCAATTATTAACAAAAATGAAGAAAAAAAATTTTGTATCTAACGCCCTGTATATTTTTCTACAGCAATATTTTATTAAGGCATATTGTGCCTTATGATCATATTTTGGTCTAAATAACCCGCCCTTAGCCTATGTCTCAATAGTTATGAATCACCCTGTATATCTACCAGGGTGCGTATAAAATCTGGCTGTTAGTATTTTTAAATAAATTATTATTAATTGATTTTGGGAAAAATCATTCACTTGTTTTTTAAAGAAAATAATCACTTCACAGCAATGTATGGAGAGGCTTTGAAAATAACGGTTGGCCAACTAAGAATGGACGCTGGCTATATCTCGGGAATTATAAATCTGACAATATTGAAAAAAAATATTTAATAAGTAAATCGACTACGTGAAATGGCGGGATATTATTTTCAAGTTTGTAAGATGGCCGCTAGGGGGCGAAACTGTTATGGCCGATCATAAAATTGGTTGTTTCTCCAAAAATACGCAAATATAGATATATTTTAAATATTGCCGTAGTAAAGAATGTAATTTATATTTACGGCTGAATTTGTTAAAAAAACAAATATCAGTAAAAGAAAGAGAAAGTAGATAAAAAAAAACGGTATTTTTACGAAATTCCGACGCCATTTTTTTCGGATAAAAAGTTCGTATTTGTGAAAACTAGGCTTTATCACGTAACATGACTCGTCAGACGAAGATAGCAATTCCCAACTATATGACACTTTCATGCCAATATACGCACCTATAATAATAATAATGTTTATTTTGTTTAATAAAAAAATCCATTTATAGAACAAAAATACAATTTTAAAGTAGTGTAACGAAATCAAAAATAAAAAAACATAATCCGATAAAATAATAACAAAACATTTAATACATATGTAAATAAATAAAAGTAACTTTAAGAGTTATAATTTCAGAAAATATGGAGATCAGACTGCGCTATGTTACTTTTATTGTGAATAACAGTTGGTTATAAACAGTTATTGTATTCCTGAGTTATGTTTACATACGGTATATCGATTCTACAAATTCGCTAATATCATCTGACATAAGATATTTTGCCATTTCATGTTTTAATGAAAAACACTTAAATTGTTTTTTTCTTTTATTAAATTAGTAAATACATATAGTGACTAATTGAGCCTTTAAAAAAACTAACTAAAATCTCTTAGAAATCAAAAAACTATAGCCAAGTATGGTTGAACAAAGTAATCAGTGTAATCACTAACGTCGATTATTTTTTGTGTTTGAAGCTGAACGCAAATGAACACATTCTTCAAATGAAATACAATTTGGATGGACTAAAGTGTCATAATATGGGTGATAGTCTGCAGGCATTAACAATTTGAGTTCTTGCAGGTGCAAAAATTTTGACAACTCAATGGCCCATGGTGAATTATATAACGGTGGATGTTCGGCAGGGTAAGATTTCCGTGAGAGACGTCTGGGTATATCATTCCACATATCTGTGAAGTTTAGTTTGCCTTCTGGCAAGTACTGTAGTGCACAAATGTCAGTAACACATGGATCTCCAGTTTTAGAGCCAGGTCGAATACTGGTGTTGAGTCATATTTAAAGAAATCTTGATATGTCAATGTAATGACATTGTATGGCGATGGATTTTCTTTGGTTGATCTAATAATATGTATATAGTCAGCAGGAATAAAAACGTCCCGTTTTTGTCCTAACTTCCTTTCTATAGTGCTATGAATGGAGTCAACCTCCATCTGGGTATGTCCCACTTCCAAATATTTTTGTTCTATCGTTATATTTTTCTCTATAGAAATCTCGAGGAGACAATTTGATAACTTACTATTTCGATTTTGATTACAACAGCCGTCGCTCCATATTGCAATTTTTGAAGGTTTGTGCTTCTCGATTTTACCTAAAAGGAACTTCATCATAAAAGCCATAAAGCAATAAAAAGCAAGATACATCTTTATCATTTAAATTGTAAAATGTCAGGTTGTGAATCTTTAACTTGGTTTTGAAGTAAATTGATGATGCCTGTAAACGTGGACACAACAGATCCACGGTTTTAACGCCGATCTTTTTATCGCCAGATGAAACTGCAGATTATTTGTCTTTATTCTTCTCTTCTCGTGCTTGATTTTTTCTAGTGATGTGTGCTTCATAACATTTATTTATTTAGTATTTATTCGTATGGTACATTTTAAATATTGTATTGTGATGTAAGTGTTATGTATGGTGCCCCAGAAGATCAGTATAAACCTGTATAGTGTGGTGACGAAACCGTGTGCAATAGTAGATTGGTTCGTCTTGGCAAAGTATTTGCTTCGAGGTTTAAGAAAACCACTAAAATCTAAACATGCCAACCCTTACTCACCTTAGTATTCATATGTAATAATATTAATTAAGTGCGTAAACATTATTGAAGGTAAATAAGAGCATAAAATATAACAACACAGCCATTGCATGAGGTCATACAATCGACCGGTCCAAGCGCCAGTCACGACAATGACGAAAAATATAGTAGATTAAAAAAATAGCAAAAAAAAATTGTGGAAAAACAGATAATCAGGACAACAATACAAAATATTGCTGAACTTCAGATGTTCGTCAGATTCGTAAGCCATAATATAGCTTTATCAGTTAAATTATGAATGTTTGGAAACCCTTCTTTAAACTTCGTTAATTGACAATCCTCTATACTATATGTGTAACGGTCTCCGGTTCGTTTCCACAGTCACAATTTGGATTAGAAATCGCACCCCATTTGAACAACATAGAGTTGCATTTTGATTGGCGATTTACTTTTGACCAAATTTTTCTTTTTTGATCAAAGCTCAGGACTTCTATTGTTGGATCATCAATGAGATGTTTATTGGTGATCCAACAATAGAAGTCCTAAAATTTGAATTATAATAAATGTTTTCCACGAGCCACAAACAAGTACGTATGACATACCTACAACTAATTGACTTCTCCAATTATTTGCTATTTTTATATAGGACATAATATCTAGACACGCCTACGTGGCATCCGTTTGGAGTTGACAAACGACGTTTTGTAGGGACATTTTGGAGCACGTCATAATGATTACTTTAGCGTAATAAACTCAAAACGGCATTTTTTGACATACGACCTATTGCAGTATCAACGACGATATGTTAATGATTGATGTCACATATTCGTTTTACAAGAAGGATGATAAAAAGTTAAATTAAGTCTTGAATGGTAAGAAGGTATGTGAAAGATAAGTAAAAATGAAGAGTCGATGTGATTATTAACAGGTTGACTGCCAAGGGCAAAATCAGAAAAATATTAAAAATCATTTTCAATTTTTTCGATATGTAGTATAGAAATTGTCGATTTAAAGCTATTTCAACTATTGGTTTTCAATTATCTAATTTATTTATTTTATAAAACGTGTTTTTAATAAGCAGACACCGGTGTCTGCAATTTTCAATTTGGGCCTGTAACTTCACGAAAATGTGTTTGCAGACACAGTTGTGCAGACACATTGCAAGTCGTAACTTGTCATTTGTACATATGCTGGTACAACTAAAAGCAGTTGTATTTACAATTCGTTGCAAGTAAGACGTCTGGGTGTTTCGTATTTGTATATGAGAATTATTTTATGGGCCTCAACATTATTTGATGTTTATATTCATTGTTTACAAAAATCGTGTGTTTTGATATTTACGATAACGTCAAATTACTTTACACATTTTGACGGCGCAAAATTTAGTTTTGTGAGTTTCGTGTTTGGTTGCTATTACTGGTCAGTTTATGTTACTATGGAGAACGTTAGCCAAAGGTCAAGAAAGCTTGTAGAAATGGCAAGAAGTATGGGACCACCTCTTGTTGGTAATAATTTCTTTGTTTTCTCAAAATGAGGAAATATAAAAACTTGTATTTTTTTCATCTAGGGTTTGATGACGCATCGACTGATGAAGACTTTAGTTCTTCTGATTCCGTGAAAGATCCAGAGTATGTTCCACCTAGCAGCGAATCAGAACTTGACCTGTCCAGTCCTACTGCATTTGTAGAAAATATTGATGTTGGGCAAAACGCAACACCTGTTGTTCATTCACCATCCGGCATTGCTGAAACTATGCATTCAGATAGTGATAGCTCGAAAAACGAAGATACGGTCCAAAATCTTCATGAACAAGCAACTGATGGTGAGTGGTCAGTTCCACTTGGCCGTCAACAGCAATTTGATTTTGCTGCTATCTCAGGACTCAACGAAGCAGTGCTTTTAGAACTGGTGAATGGAACACCATGCGATTTTTATTGTTCTCTAATAGACAATAACATTATTGATAACATCGTAGATCAAACGAATTTATATGCCACTCAATGTCTGACCAGTGAAGCTGATATTCCTAAAACCTCGAGATGGCATAAATGGCAACCGACTGACAACACTGAAATAAGACGTTTTATTGGGTTGATTGGATATATGGGTTTGGTGAAAATGCCATCAATTGAGAATTATTGGTCTTCTAGTCTTCTTTACCGAAACGATGTGGCAAGAAACACCATGAGTCGAAACCGTTTTCAATTACTTTTACAGGCACTGCATTTTGATGATAATGAAATGTGCCCACCTAATGATAGATTGCATAAAATACAGAGGTTAGTGGATATGTGCGTGACAAATTTCCAACAAATGTATACACCAAACAAGATCTTCTGTATAGATGAAAGCATGGTTCCTTTCAAGGAAGACTTATCATGAAGCAGTATATCTCCCAAAAGACTCATAAATACGGGATATACATGGTTATACATGGAACGTTACCATATATAGTGGGAAAGGCGAACAGAGACAAGTTTCGCTTGTCACTGATGTAGTCCTGAAATTGTCTGCACCTCTTCTAGACGCAGGAAGGACACTTATAACAGATAATTATTATACAAGCCTAGAATTGGCAAATACATTACTGCAAAGAAAAATGCACTTATTGGGTACCCTTCGCAAAAATCGCCGGGGAAATCCAAAGGAAGTAGTTACGAAGAAATTAAGAAAGGGTGAAATGATATCCAGAGAAAATCAGAAAGGTATAACCGTAACAAAATGGCGTGATAAAAGAGAAGTCCTAACATTATCGACTTGTCATACAGAAGAAACCACTGAACTTATTAGACGGACAGGACCCGTTTTGAAACCTAAAGCTGTTGTAGATTACAACTTCGGAAAGGCTTCAATTGATCTTTCTGATCAATTAGCAAGTTACGGAACTGCTCTTCGGCGAAGTTTGAAATGGTATCGAAAGATTGCCATAGAACTTCTCTTGGGAACAGCTGTTGTAAATGCACGATTCTTATATAATTTGGTTAATTCAAAAAACATCAAGGTGAACGAATTTAGAGAACAAATAGTATTGGAACTTTTGAAGGGTGAAAATAAGGTATCAGATAGTAACATTGCGCTTGGTGAAAATACTGCAGAACGTACATCATCCACTAAGAAAAAACCTATGGCAAGTCATAAATTTGTAAAAACACCTGAAAGTTCCAGAGCTGGTCGAAAGTATTGTAGGGGCTGCTACGAACGAAAGAAGAATGGAGAAATTCCCAGATCTAAAATATCAAAACTAACAACCTATTGTGCAGATTGCGTCGGACAACCACCGAATTGCCTTCAATGCTTTAACAAAAAACATTATTCTTAAGGGGTTTATATATTGTTTTGTATTGATTTGCTTTTTTTAGAATTATTTAGTATGTATTATTCTTAAAATAAAATTGAAATATGTGACTGAACATTTTGTCTGTTAACATAGGTACTGTCCCAAATATGATGAAGTTATGTTGTGGCACACCTTCTGTGGAGCCATAGCAGACACAGCACTACCTTACATTTAGCTTATTTGCAGACACATTGCAAATATAGAAAGTTTTTAGTCAGACTGAGTAGCAGACACCCGTGTCTGCTTGAAGCGTTGCCGGACATGCTCGTAAGCAGACACCGGTGTCTGCCGTGGCAGTCAACCTGTTAAGTAGTTTATGGAGGAATTTAAGACCAAACATCTCTCTGTGTATTTGTAAAAACTGAGGATTACATCTCTGTAACAAAGAGCTTGAGAAAGACCTCTTACCGAATAAGCATTATCAATTCTGTATATGTCAAATACTTAAAAAATTCTTTACACAGACAAGAGAACTATTTGATATTTGCTCACAGGGAACCAATTTAAAAATCCGTACTAAACTTAGATTTAAACTAAGAACACGTTATTTTACCATAAGGCGTAACGTTAGTTAAAATCGCGTATAACGTAATGGTTTACCTTCAAATTAATGGCAAGTATAAATCAATATTTTATTAACATGACTGTTAATAATTAAGCGGGCAAAAGCTTGCAATTTGTTTAAAAAATAAACAAATAGTCGACGTTGTGAGTGACAAATTTCTTATTGTAATTAAGACAAAACCAGTGGCTCAATTTGTTGATGCTTGTAACATGTTTGAGATATTGCTATCTAGGCGACGTAAGTCTTTTGAGAATATTCTAAAAGTAAAATGCAACTGTTATTAAAGAAAGTTTATTATTGCCCATAAGAGTAATGTAAATCGTAGTAAAAAATTTTGTCAAGAGATAGCGCTTGTGCCTGTAATTTTTAGATGATTTTCTCATAATATCAAAAATACTTTCCATTTTACCACGTGAAATCATTGGTTAAAACCATAATATTTTCACCCTGTTTCATGAATAGCACCTTTATTTTCTAATTGATATACTTCAATTTAGGTACGTGTACTATCTTTATATTATTTTTTATTACCGGTTTTGTATTTGTTGATTTTAGTAGAATCGAAAAACTGTAATGAAACACTTGAGCAATCTTCACTAGAACCTGATGTAAATATTTGTCTGTGCGTTATGTCGTAAAAAGAGGCTTATCATTCTCGGACATTGTCATAGCCCTAAATCGCAAATTTTTATAGTCGAATTGCAAATTCTGGATGCGACGATATGGATATTCACTTTACCAATGAACAATAAACTACACTTCGCTAGTTAAATCGCCACCTCAAATAAATTAAATAATACAAACAAAACGTTGTATTTATTCTGGAACAAGTGGCTTCCTCTATTTGAATGAACCTCCATGTTACCAAAATTGGTTTCCACTAGTGCAGCACCTCATTTAAGCGGCATTTTTTGCATGCATGTGCCGCCTCTTTGCAATCAGGATCAATTGACGCAAGTGGCATCTGTTGACAGTGAACTAAAGTAAATTCAATCGCTTGCCCCCTTAACGATAAAGTTTATCCAAATTGTACCGTAAATCGCTATACAGTCCTCAATTGTTGAAATTGAAGTAAAACTTTTTAAGTCATCAGCAAACAGAAAATTCTTGCTCTTTAAGCTAAAATATAAATTGTTGATAAATACCAAAAATAAGAGAAGTCCAATATGACAGAGCCTTGAGGAACTTCCGACCTTGATATAATAGGTTGAGAAACAAATATAACCGCAGGCAATTGCTATCGCCGTCTGACGAGTGATTATTTTCTTAAATAAAAGAGAATGAAATTTGTCCCAAAAATCAATTAATAATAGCTGAATTAAAAATACTAGCGGCGACATTTTTATAGGCACCCTATTAGATATACAGGGTGTTTCTGAAAGATGTGTACATGGTTTTACCAGAGGTTTTATGATTCAAAATAGACCGTTTGACACCAGTTTACATATAACCAAAAGTGCACCATAAGGGCACCAGAGGACGTCAAACTTTTCAAAAAAATAAAAAATTTTATGTTTCGCCTGCAGAACCAATTCATCAAACATTTATGTTTTTCATCTTTATATTTCTGAGGTAGCAAATCAAGTATCATTGCCGTTCCCTCTAAAGCACATCCAGAGGAGTGCCAAATTTCACTTTCGGAACTACTGCTCATCATAACGCATAAAATGTATCACGATAAATCAAAATGAAACTTTTACTAAAAATTCACAAAACGTGAAGTATTTGCGGACGTAAAGTGATGACAATTGAAAAAGTGACAATTTACGTTTTGACATACGGACATACTAAATAAATTCGACTAAAATTTTAACCTACATGGCTCATTCAATGTATAATAAATAGTAAATTATTTTACTAGGAGTTAAACAATATAATTGTTGAGCTTAAAAGTTGTCAACCATCTGAAGTCTGCTAAATTTCTTGTGGAGATGAAGAAGTTTGGCGAAAAATATTTTTTTCAAATATTTAATTCTAAAACGAAATAATTTTATGTCCTCCAAGACTTATGAAATTTGCAACAAAAGCGTTCCAATACTTTTTCTTAAGATCTTTAAGTATTGAAAAAATTGCCCTTTCCAATATCATCCCAGAAATTAGATGTTGAAAACGATTTTGGTTTCTATGTAAAGTTCCCTACAGCCCTAATGTATGGTAATGATGATTTTTTGCAAAATGTGTTTAAATTCATAGGTGCTAACAACTAATCTAAGAATAAGCTGCGAAGGGGTTTATAACCGTAAGATGGAATTTATTTCTCAAATTGAAGGGCATAAGTGTTTTGAGCTGAGTTTAAAGAATAAACACAAGTTCTTCCGTTTAGGGGGGTTACTCTGTCAACTACGACTTACTTACATAAGTTTTAACGAATGCTTTGAATTTAGACACCTTAAAGTTCGTTTTTAGATTACCTTGTATCAAATTTAAAGAACTAAGATATATTTTATGTAAAATCAGTACTGATATGAGTCAAGGCTCTGAGGGACATTACGTTGAAAGCAAAATCACCTTCAACACCTCACCTAAGGTGTGAAGTTGAAACCGACAGATTTTTTTATAAAGTGTGCTGGTTTAACATATTACGCTTGATTAGCAGATAATGTTAAAATTTAGGGAAAACATCTATTTTCAAATTGTTTAAGCTCGCGATTATTTTTGAAAACCCCGTAGTTTGTGAGATATTTACAATAAACTGAATTTTCCTCCTCTTTCACACCACATAAAAAGGTTTGTTCATTTGTCTGCTCGATTGACGTATAGCAAGTAGAGCTGTTTTTAAGTTGTTCGTTTGTGTCATAGCACTTGATCTACTAGTTCGTTTGTCATCGAGCAGCTTGCTTTCGTTAGTATACGGCTGATACTTAAGCAAGAATTTTAATCTCGCTGCGTCTTTGAACATGATTTTGTTAATCGATTCGAGCATAAAAGAGCAAGACAAACGAACAAACCGAAAAATTTAGCAGGGATCGGATCGTTTGTTACTTTTGACACAATATATGTATTAGTTCACAGTATAGTTCATTCGTTTGACTTATTCTGATGACGTCATGTATGCATTAAACTACGAAGGGGCACTAATGCCAACCTTCTTGTGTATAGTTCGTTCACGATAGCAATAGAATGACGTCACGCATCAGTTTATTACAAGGTTGTCATGTTTGCATATAACTTTGCTTTTCTACTACCTGCACTTCTAAGTATATTGCAATATCGTGAAGTTTTGCCAACTTAACATAAGCAAAGTAACTCTAATTTACATTATGGTAACAGAAAATGTTCAATGTTATATTGGTAGTAATAAAGTTTGACGGCATCCTATCCTTAACGTAAATAGACTTTATTTACTTATTTGTTGATTGAGGTTACGTAATACGTACGTGTAGTAAACTTTTACGTTATACAGTGCGTGTCAATAATCTTAAGTAAATTTGTTTAAAAAAACGGACGATTTTTCTGCAAAATCCTCGCACACGTCGATTTTATTTTTCAAAAAGACACCTTTTTCTGTTGAAATTTTGTTTCGATGTTTTTTTGTTTTCCAGCAATGACGTCACCATAATTTTTTTTATATGGTAACCCTAGTTTTTTTTACTGAAAATGAAAGATCAAGTGGCCTTTTAAATAGAAATGTTAAAACTTTGACTGGTCCCATTACAAATTTTCGAGAAAAAATTTTTTTTTCAAAGTTGGTTGTTCAAAAAAAACCGGTTAGCAAGCACTTTTTGAATACTAAATTGTTGATACATTTTAGAAAAGAAGACACAGATTAAATTAATTGTTCAAACTGCCATCCCCCCAGTTCTTGACAATAGTATCAAATCGAAAAGATAAGGAATTATTCTTTGACAAAAATAATTAATGACAGAAGTTAACTTGATGAATAGGTACTTGAGAATTTCGTAGCCAGGTTAGGCTATTGTCAAGAAGTGGGGAAGGCAAGGTTTGAACACTTAATTTGATATGTATTTTCTTTTCTAAAATGTATAAACAATTTAATACTAAAAAGTACTATAACAGTTTTTTTTTTTCATTTTTAACAACCAATTTCGAAAGAAAGTTAATTATTATTTAAACTGATAATTTTCTTATGGGACATGTTAAAATTTTGATATTTTTATTTAAAAGGCCACTTGATCTTTTATTTTCAGTAAAAAAAACTAAGGTTACCATTTAAAAAAAATTATGGTGACGTCATTACTGGAAAACGAAAAAACATCGAAACAAAATTTCTACAGAAAAAGGTGTCTTTGTAAAAATAAAACCGATTGTCCGAAGATTTTTCTGAAAAATCGTCCGTTTTTTTTTAACGACTTTACTTAAGACTTCTGACTCGCACTGTATCAGTTGGTATTAAAACTGTTCGTACAAGAAAACGTAATTTGTTGTTGATGCTATCCTTGTTAGTTACTTCAGTTAATAAGAGACATATATAAAACGACACTCTTGTAACAATACGTTGGCTAATAATGTATACGTCACAGAATACAGTGGCGGCTCGTGGTCAATCATACTGGGAGGTCAAAAATTAATTTAAAAAGTAGGAATACTTAAAAAAATATAAATAACTCAAATGCACCGCAAAATTTTATACAATCTACAATTTTGTTCAAAATATAGCGATTTTTCGAAACATTTTCATTAAAATCTCTAAGGGATTTTCTATAAGCATTGTCTACTGTGTACGAATATCAACATTTCCTACGGTTGCAAAATTCACTGAGCATTTCATGTGTTCTGCAGACGAAGCATGTTTTTTTTATTCTCTTTTAAATGTTTTAAATCTTACACCGGATTTGACCATAGCTAGTCTGACAAGTCTTTAGAAAATAATAAACAAACAAAACAGTAAAATACATTTGATACTTCACAACCACATATCCAGTTAGCTAAATCGTACATTACCTTGCGAAAGTTTCGATGAACATCTTTATTTTGTCTTTGCTAGTTTGTCGTAAACTTAGTTCTGGCAAAGGACGACCATTTGCCTTGAACTCAAATAATTTTGTAAAATTAAGTTCGTTAGCACTTTTAGTTGTTTAATTTTCTGCACTACCGACATTTTCTATAATAGCGCATACACACGCGAACCAAAATAGTATTTTTAAAAAACAACACAACAACAGTAAAAAATATCAATATAAATTCTTAAATTGATTTAAAACATGCGAAAATCGAATCAAAAATCGAGCGTAGGTGTACACGCTATTCGAAGTCAACGTAAACTGCGGAACCGGCTAATGACCCAAAGTTGATTATTGCTTCGGACGTTCGCGTTTATTCGGGCGCTGCACGTTTTTCGAGTTTTTCCGGGTAGATCAAATTCAATGAGGACAATTCGCACCGCCAGCCCAAGGTTGAAGATGATGAATTACGAACGACGGCCGATAAATTTTAAGTTATTATACTTGTGACTTTTGCGAGTAAATTACCTATTTTAATAAAACACGTAATAATTAATATTTTTTATATATTGTCAACATTTTTGGGAGGTCATTGACCAATTGACCATATGGACAAGCCGCCACTGATGAATATATACTATATACGTTGTATATACAATATGTAAAAAAGGATAGTCATAAACCTAGTTTTCCACAGATACGAATTTCGTAATTTTTTATCCGAAAAACATGGGTATTCGATACCGTCGTAAACTGTTAATACGTATATGACATTGAACTTTAGAACTGATACGGTTCCTCGTATGAAAATTTTCGTAATTATGGGAGTTAGGTACTAAATTTAATTAGTAGTATTTCTTTTATTCATAGGCAAATAATTAAAATAGCTATCTTGATTAGTTTAACGAGATTGTTAATAATCCCCTGAAGTTTCCTGTTCAGAAAAATATCCCGTACACACATTCTTTCTTTTTGTACTTTCTTTTTCTTTTACCGATATTTAGTTTTAACATAAATTACGAAAATTGTTTCTTGCGATACACCACAACCATTCATAATTTTAGGTTAGAAATAACAGAGAAACAAGATAAAAAAGAGAGGAATACCATTTCGCATCCGAAGTTCGGACCGAGTTAAAGTAATTTTAATGGTTTCCGAATTTCGGACCGCCATGTTTTTTCGGACAAAAATTGCGAAGTTCGTATCTGTGAAAACTAGGCTATCCACAAGTGCGCGTTTGATTAATCAATAAATCGGGATAAGTAAAATCGAATGAACTGTAATGTTGTACACAAAAATCCAGCCGTATCGGAATTTTTCAGAGGATTCCTTATATTTTTGTCTATAAGTGATGACTAATTGCTTGGAATCAATCCACTTTTTTGTTAGACGAGATACCTTCTATAAATAAATTATGTAAACAAAGTACTTATTACAAATATAAATTTAAACATAAACGTTGAGAATATTGTAATCTTATCTAGATCATAAATTTTCCGAAACAAATGGTTTCGTAGTTTACCGTATCTATAAAGCATGATAATTACAATTGCAACTCTTGTCCTCTCCCTTTGAGAGACGACCCTGTTCCTTTTTCTCCAAATACTTAACGCAGTTCCCGATATTCTTAACGTATCCGCTGTCTAACAGATGTCGCAACGGATACTAAATATCAAAGCTATGCATTGCCAGTAGTAGATTCCATCTCTATCGTTAACTTCTGTTGTAAATGTGAATTAAACAATGTCATGTACGGTTGAAATGTAGTGAGCGAGACGGAAAGACTTACATATTTGGCACGTTAATGTTGTAGTTATCGTTATTATTTAAGCTGTGAAGTGTGGTAGTGTACTGAGTGTACTATAAGTGCGGTATTTTTAAATAATGGATCAACATTTCAACGTGAAAACCCTTTAAATTTGCAGTTAGGTAAGGTGACTCACAATCTATACGTTAACGTGTTTTTTCTGCATTTTTACATCAATTATCTTAAATCTGTAGTAAATAAATAAGAGGTGGTTTACGTAAACGATCCCGTGTTAGGTACGGTGCGTTTCGATTTTCTAACCTAGTAAATTTTAGGTAACCCTTTAGTGTTTATCAACGACAAACCGAACAGGTTGTTTTGTTTAGTTTTACGTTCCATTTTGGGATACCTCATTCTACCTGTATTTTATATGCTCACTTTCATCTCAACAATTATGTAACACTTCTAAAAAAAAAATTAACAACAAAATTATATAAGTGGGATGTGTGTATAATACCGTTACAAGTAACACGATGCACTTTAAATCCCTTCTACGTCTTTCTGAAAAATAATACCTAATTAGGTGCAATTTTAGTCCTAAATTAAGATACCTAGTTTACATTTACTGTTGATAGGTACGACGGTTTAGATTGACGTCAATAATAAAAATATTAATTTTAATTGGTACCTCACTTAACGTTCACTTGTACAAAGTATGACATAATTGACCTTTTTTAACGTTTATTTAATTTTTGCGTTACTTTATTGGTAAATTTTGCAAATTGAAGTCCCACCTATTGCACTATTTATTTATATTCAGTGAATCATTCTCGAGAAACAAATACATAGTTTGTGTATTTAGGATGTATTTACGAGGGTGGATTATTCATCCTGTTACTACAATTAGGGATTGGCATTGAAAGGGTATAAGATTTGCATCTTAATTATTGACGATAGTTTTAATTGTGTTGTTTACGTGCATTAATTTGAATGCAAATTACTCTTCTTATGAATAATTTACCTACTTACTATGTAATATTTTATCTTTAGAATTAGACTGAAAAATTCAAAATTATTAGCGTATTAACTAAACTTTATATGTGGTTATTTACGATGTTATCGCGATAATAAAATAGCAATGGAGCTACTGATTTTTAATTACCTCATTATGCTCATCCCTATTACGAAACACATTATACATGTTGTGATTCAATAAAGTATTTCCAAGAGGTAAAGATTTTCTATTTGCTCCCATTTCAGGTTTAAATAATAAAAGCATCATCTTAACATTGGACCGGTATTTTCTGGAGCAATTCAATATTGAACGTCTTCCCAAATTAAAAAAATTAAAGAGCTTTTATTAATGTTTTATCAGCTGCGGCAAACATCGTAAAATGGTTCTTGCGCGAGCTTGATAACATAAACACTAAAGGGTAACTACCCTAAAAGGGTTGCAGCAAACAACATAAAAGTCGCGAAGATACAAATATCCAAATTCAACCCGATAGCTTATGATTTGGCAAAGAAACTCAAGGGACAAGCTGCGACTTGATTTTGTTACTGTTAGTTGCTTCTCCACCGAACAAAAATTGTCAACTTTTGTCAACACGTGTTGGTGACAAAAGTTGCAAACAAATAATAATGTCGGCAACCGTGTTTCCATTTTTGGCGGTAAACATCAAAAGTATACACGTAGGTAAAATTGGAAAACAAAATTAAGCAATTAATTAAGCACCAATTTGTATACCCAAGATAGTTTTTCCCAAGGGGTAATTCGCTAATGGCATTTGGTGTACGAGCCTTTGGCATTGCATGGCATTACGAGCAAGTTTAGTGGCATTGTCTGGCATTTTGTGGCATTGCGTGGAGTTGGATGGCATTTGATGGAGTTTTTGTGGCATTTTACGGAATTGTTTAAGGCATTGTAATGGCATTTTTTGCCATAACAAAATACACATGCCCTGTACGTACGTCTTTGTCATTGCAGCGCTTGCGTACTACTTAATTCTAAAACGGTATTATCGTGTTAATGAAAGTGAATTGTATCTTTTTATTTTTATCTGTCCAAAGGTCTGTCGATAACCTTATAAAACCAAAAGAAGTGGTGTTGTGGTTAAAATGTATCCAGGGGATTTACTCGTCTGAAATAACTTAGACAAGAACCCCACGACCGGTCAATCCGGGACTAATAGAACGAATAGAGTCCTTTCTTTTAAAAATATTTTATTCATAAATGTGTTGCCGTTAACACTTGCGAATCACCCTGCATTTTATTTCGACCCACATGAGAAGCCCCTGACTACCATGACATCATCGCTTTTTTGGGAAGTTGCAGTTGTCTGCCGAACGAAAAGGTTTCTCGGCTGTATAAAATAGCTGACAGGGTCATTCGACTCATTTTTAACTTTAATACTATTCTGCGAGAAGTAAACCTTGGTTACCTGACCGGAATTATTCACCTTGTCACAAATCCCCTCTTTTCCATATTCAAGATTCTTGACATCAACGCTACTGTGACCAATAATTCAAGTTTTTGCCTGCCCTCAGAGTTTATGACAGTCGTCGTCGAAACAAAAATTAGTCTGTTGTGAATGAATAACGGCGTTATTCGGGATAGTACCCTGTGATGCAAAATTTCATCAAAACCCATGAACATTCTTTTTTTGGTATTAAAACCGGGGCTTTTCAACTGGAAGTTCGTGATGTCTTTTCAAGTTTCACGTATAATAGTTTATTGCCTTAATAATCAATAATACGTTTATGTATACAGGGTGTCCCAAAATCAATCGATAGAACAGATTGAGTCAAGCAAAAAAAAAAAATTTTTTTTCACCTATTTGTTCAAAAGCTATCGGTGTGACATATTTAATAAAAAAATACTTATTTTAATATTTTTTTTCGCAATTGGGAGACTAAATGCCATATTGATTTGACAAACTTAGTTTAAAATGTCAAAAAAAAACTTTCTATTTTGAATGACTTACAATTTTTAAAAAACAAAGAAATTTTTTTTGCTAAATTCTCGCTTCTCTCAATCAGTACTACCAATTTCTGAAAAGGAATTCAGCTAATTTTGGGACACCCTGGAGGACCTACGTTTTTTTCAATCGCATAATACATATCTTCACACATCTATTTTTAATTTGGTTCAAATTTCATTTTGACTAAATATGTATTACGAAAGTTTTCAGACCATCGAGGAATCTCTCAATATGAAAATCCCCGTATGTCTAAAGAACTTATTGCTTGTTGTTGGATACGACTCACATATATTAATAGAGTGAATAACTAATAAATACATCGATACAATAGAAAATTTCGCTAGAAACGAACTTCCTGACATTCTAGACAAGAAAGAACATTTCCATGTTCATGTTTGCTAAAAATCCTCAAAAATTCCAAATAGTTAATAGGCATCGAAAATATATGGACCTCATACAAAACTTTTTTAAGAATCAAAATAAACAGATGCATCCACCATGACAGAAATTATTAATCAACATGTGAAAAGCTAAAAAATGTTTATCTATCGAATCGGATACAATTACTCAATCAGTTTTGTAATTATATGAAATATGAATTTATATTCCCACGAGAAGTCATTTATACCGGACATTTTTTCTTTAAACATAGACGACACAAACGGATGTAATCCAAGATTCGGTCATTTATCCATCGATCATTATCAATTTAAATAAATATTACGTAGTTGCATATGAAAATCAATGGTTTATTGAGCAAATTGAACAATCTTTGGGTGAAAATAAGTACAAAATGAAGTTTTGACATCTCCAACTTATTTGGCAGAAAAGCGTTGACATCGCGGATGTTGGAAACGAGTATATTTTTAACGGGGCTTTAGATTTAATTGGAAATGCACTGTTTACTTTAAAGAAAGATGATACATCTAACATCACTAATGAATATAAGTTGTACATGAAAAATAATTTGTTTTATTTGCAATTTTACGGCTGATATTCTTACTCATATTTTACACAACTAAACATCTCCGCATATACGAGGATATATTGAAAAATTCTTAGCCTACTATAGAACCAAACAAAATTTCAATGTCAAAATATTTTATTACTCAACATATTCTCCTCTTAATTGGATACATTTATTACAGCGAACCTGCAACGTCTCTAGACCTTTCAAAAAAATGTTTCTTCTTGCTCTGCAAACCAGACCTCCACAGCTTCTATTACCTCCTTGTTGGAAGAAAATGTACGACCTTTTAAACTTTTTTCAGTTGAGGAAAGAGGTGATAGTCGGACGGAGCCAAATCGGGTGAATAAGGGGGTGTTCTAGTAATTCAAACCCTAAATCACGAATTTTTGCATGGCAACATGAGATTTGTGTGCAGGGGCGTTGTCCTGCAAAAACAAAACACCTTTGGATAGCTTTCCGCGTCTTTTCTCTTTAATATTTTCCCGTAGAGTGGTCAGTAATGTCGAATAGTAATCTCCAGTTGTTCTACCCTTATCCAAAAATCAATCATGATTACTCCATGGCAATCCCAAAAACTGAAGCAAGAACTTTTCCAGCAGATTTTTGGACACGAAACTCTTAGGTCTTGGAGAACCAGAGTGTCGCCATTCCATCGATTGTTGCTTTGTTTCTGGATCGTAGAAATGTACCCAAGTCTCATCCATAGTAACAATTCGGTTTAAGAAGTCTACATCGTTTTCAAATCGAGCACAGATCGAACGCGATGCTTCTACCCTTGCACGCTTTTGGTCAACATTCAAACATTTGGGGATCCATTTTGCAGCAATTTTCTCATGTCCAAATTGACGTGAACCATATGATGAACGCGTTCGTATGAAATATTCAGTGCTTCAGATATCCGTTTTAGCCCAATTCGACGGTCTGATAAAATCATGTCATGAACTGCATCGATATTTTCGGGGACTGACACAGAAACTGGCCTTCCCGATCGGTCATCATCTTCAATGGAAAATTTACCTCTTTTGAAGCTTGCATTCCAATTTTTGACGGTCGCATACAAAGGACATTGATCACCAAGGGTATTAAGCATATCTTCGTAAATCTGCTTACCTCTTAACCCTTCTAAATACAGGTACATGATGATGGCTCGATACTCCAATTTTCGATTTTCACAATTTCGGTGGACATCTTTTTCATTTAATTTATTGCGTGACTCTGGTTTACTTTTTTGACGTCAAACTTTACACTGATACTTCTAATAAGTTATTGTTCGTTGCTATGGTAACGCAATATTTTGTTTATGCAAGGAACTGGTCTAGGCTAACTATATATCAATACATCCTCGTAACTTATTTTGTATATTAATTTTCACAATCTTGGAGTAAAATTTACGTCCTTAAATTTTGTGGCATTTTCTAAAATTTTTTGGCATTTTAATTGGCATTGGGTGGAGTAGTATAGCATTGCTGTGGAATTGCTTGGCATTGGCTGTAATATCACTGGCATTTTAGTTGGTTATGGCATTTTTGTGTACAACATTTTGGCATTGAATTACCCTTTGGTTTTTCCATAATCTCAACAATTATTAATAATAAATTTTTACTTCACATCTTATAAATAAAATGGGGAGTTGTGTGACGGTTTCCAAACCTAAAATTTTGACCCGGGAGAAGTTAGCCATAACTTTCCAGCCATAGATTTAGAAAACTTTAACACCGGACCGATTCTACTCAATTCATAATTTTGTGGAAGCTGTCAAGTTTTCTCACAACATATTTTATACACATCGATCCTACATTAGTTTTTTTCGTCTAGCAATGAATAGCGAAATACGTAATGCTTTCCATTTTTTGAAATTATTTGTTAATTTATATAGCGCGAGGCGTAAAAGTTACATTTTCTTGAAGTTTTTTTAAGTTTTCGTAAGAAGTCCACTTTTTATAACCATAATTTGTATACAGATCGATTCTACATGAATTTTTACACACATAAACGCAAAAACTAAAATGTAGCCCCCCGATTTTTAATGTTATTTGTTAATTTAGATACCGCGATTACTTCGAAGACTTAAATCTCGAAGTCCTATGTGCTAGCAAGACTACTTAAGTACGGCTGTTTCTGAAGTTGAAGAGTGGAAAAAATTATGGTCTGGAGTTGATGTTTTTAATAAACATCTCATTTATGATCCAACAGTAGAAGTCTTGTTGGGCTTTGATCAATAAAGAAAAATTTGGTCAAAAGTAAATCGCATAAGAACAGGCCATTTAAAATGCAACTCTATATTGTTTAAATAGGGTGTGATTTCTAATCCAAATTGTGTCTGTGGAAACGAACCGGAGACCGTCACACATATTGTAGAGGATTGTCGATTAACGAAGTTTAAAGGAGGGTTTCCAAACATTCATAATTTAACGGATGAAGCTATATTATGGCTTGCAAATCTGAAGGACATCTGAAGTTCAGCAATATTTTGTATTCTTGTCCTGATTATCTGTTTTTCCACTATTTTGTTTTGCTATTTTTTTAACTTACTATATTTTTCGTCATTGTCGTGACTGACGCTTGGACCGGTCCATTGTATGACCTCATGCAATGGCTGTGCTGTATATTTTATGTTCTTATTTACCTTCTATAATGTTTACACACTTAATTAATATTATTACATGTAAATACTAAGGTGGGTAAGGGTTGGCATGTTTAGGTTTTAGTGGTTTTCCTAAACCTTGAAGCAAACACTATACAGGTTTATACTGATCTTCTGGGGCACCATACATAACACTTACATTACAATACAATATTTGTATAATGTACCAACTTCAGAAAAAGCCGTACTTAAGTAGTCTTGTAACCATATAGGACTTCGAGATTTTGTTCAACAAACTCGTAACTATCAATATCAATAGGTACACAACAGAATGCACACGACTCATCTGTTTTCTCCAGTTTCGGAAACAATATATTATATTATCAGGGCGAGCTAATAATTTTTGTAAATATTTCCAATTATCTTAAGATTTTTAATTGTTTGTGAATTCTGGAATTTTTTAGATTTCTGTGATTGTCAACATTTTTTTTAACTCCACTTTAATTGACTTATATTTCGCCTGCAACAAATTGAAAAATTTGTTTGTGAAAGATGTAAATTTTTTAGTTAAAAATTTATCTTTCTAATTTGTGCTTTTTTGAGTTGATTTATTTTACTTGAAAAAGTCAATAAATTACTACCTATCAGTTTCCTGGATGTCGAATTCAGAAACATATACGCTTGATTAGTTCAGTAAATTGCAAAATTGTTAGACATAAAATCCGCATTGCTTATTATTATCTCGTTCTTGAGGTAGGTATTTTTACAAATAAAGGAAAATAATCGTTTTGCAACTTGGCAATAAATGTATATTGGTTAAAGAGGTAGCACTTCAAATGGTAAAAATAATGTTGTGCAAACAAAATTTTTTAATAACATGTTGGAATTTTTTCAAATTCATATTACGAGTTACGTTGAATGCCAAATTACATTTAATTGAATATAATAACAATTTCGAAATTATTGTTAAATTTCTTTTTCACACATTAGTTACTTTTCTTTAGGTTCATTTTTAGTCACGCTGTAAATATTTTTATTGTTATTTTTATGCATTGAAAACTCATTATCTTATAATCGGTATAATACAAGTTAATTTCTTTTATATATTTTTATGGCACGACTAATTGCACAAACGCGTGAATTACATATGTGAATTTAGTCTTAGTGTGCTATGATCTCATGGCATAATTTTCTTGTTTTTCCACACTTTGTAAATTACGCCTATGCTTGTAAATCGGAATTCGTTTTATTGAAATTAGTTCATACGTATAATATTTTGACGCATTTTTCTCTAAGACTTCGAAGGTTAGTATGCCATAAAGTACCATTATTATCTAAACTAACATCAAATTTAACTGCCAGTTACCAAATTATTCTCATGTAATCGAGGTTGTAGTTCATTTCTCTTTTTTAAGATGCTATAATCATAAAATTATTGAGAACACATCAATATAGTAATTGAAAAAATAATAAATTAAATACTACAAGTTCGAATTTTAATTTGTATAGCGAAATACGCACGGTTTTGTAATTAGTCCTAATGCGGTTTTATAATTATTACTTTATCAACTATTAGACATTATGTAACCACGAACGAATTGATTTCATATTTCTATAAGCAAAATAGTTAGTCATTCTGGTTGTGAATGCACGCGATCGGTTATGGTTTTTTAAAGTGATAGTAGCATTTTTTTGCATAATTGAAACCCAATATCGGTTGAGGTTTGAAAACTGGATTTGCATGATATATTTATAAATAACTTGAGAATAAAATACAGATATTTACTCACCTTGTTGTCCTACCGTACTTAAAAGTTTTGTCCCAACTGTCGTTAAATTTTATGAAGTAAATACAAATTTTCACCCTACATCATAAACCTTCTCGGTGCTATAAGTAGCATTTGTAATTAGCTGTACTAAAGGGTTCAATCTGGTTGAAAAGCAGGTGCGCACCAGCTAGCTCATGACATTTTCTTATTAAAATTAATTGTGCTGTGTAAATTTAGGAATGATGTGTTTAGTGATATAATAATTAGTTTCTGAAAAATGTTTGTTTGTGTTTCGGATAGTTTTAGTAGCTGTGGTTTTATTATGGGAATTGGAACACCATTTCCTATATGTTTTTCTTTTAAGAATCTTTCATGTATTTATGATTGTTTTTAACATTGTTAATTAATGTGTACTCATAAAACTTTCAGTACTTCAATGTCAGAATCATACAGCAGTTCTTTCAAGCATAAACTAGCACATGCAAAAGTTCTTGAGATAAATCAATTGTGATTATTAAGTTTTTAAGTAGTAGGCTTATGTCACAAAAATTGTCTAAAATCTTGTCACAATAAGAAAAAAATATACAAGCTGTTCCATTTGATTTTATCAAGTTATTCATTTTTCATCATTGGCATTAGTTTATTCTACAGCAGAATATTGTGCTCCTGTCTGGTTAAATAGTTATCATACACAAAAAATTTACTTCCATTAAGTTAGGCCCCCCACCAACAGAAAAAAAGGATCGGACTTCTTATAAAAATTAGTGTTAATTATGTACTAATTTGTTACCGTATTCAAAATTTTGTTGCTCAAGAAGAACAAGAGTAAATTAGAAATTAAGTGGGTGGGGCGAGTTTAACGTAAAGTTGGACTCACCCCCACTAAAAAAACTTACTGCGTATAAGAAAACGAGTGAATGTCATAAGAATATTTGTTGCTTTTTTCTGTTGGTGGGGGGGTCTAACTTAATGGACGTAAAAAATTGATACCCGGTTGAATTGCACTATGCGTATAATTAGTGGAACCATTAAATCTTCTCCTTTCGATTGGCTTCGTGTTCTTTGTAATACTATTCCATCGAACATTTGACGAAAAGCTGCGTTAAAACGAGAATGGGATAAATGCCAACTCAACAAGAACTTACTAATTTGGAATGACATTGAGAACCCTCCTGACAAAAGACTTAAATCTCGAAGTCTTACATGGTTACAAGACTACTTAAGTACGGCTTTTTCTGAAGTTGAAGAGTGGAAAAAATTATGGTCTGGAGTTGATGTTTTCAATAAACATCTCATTTATGATCCAACAATAGAAGTCCCAGGCTTTGGTCAATAAAGAAAAATTTGACAAAAGTAAATCGCATAAGAACAGGCTATTCAAAATGCAACTCGATGTTGTTTAAATGGGGTGCGATTTCTAATCCAAATTGTGACTGTGGAAACGAACCAGAGACCGTTACACATATTGTAGACTGTAGAGGATTGTCAATTAACAAAGTTTAAAGAAGGGTTTGTAAAGATTCATAATTTAACGGATGCAGCTATATTATGGCTTACGAATCTGAAGAACATCTGAAGTTCAGCAATATTTTGTATTCTCTGTCCTGATTATCTGTTTTTCCATTATTTTGTTTTGCTATTTCTTTAACCTACTATTTTTTTTCGTCATTGTCGTGACTGGCGCTTGGACAGACCCATTCTACCGTGTGACAAGAAATGGCAACAAACTAGATATAGATATTTATCGTAAAGACACTAACACTATGAGGTTTATAACAAATTATTCCAACCATAGTATGCAACATAAACTTGCATCTTTCAACTTTTTGATTCACCGACTATTACATTTCCCATTGTCAAAACAAAATTTTGATAAAGAACTGGGAAATATTAAGCAGATTGCATCATACAATGGTTTTCAAGAATCAATTGTCACAAACATAATTAGAAAACATAAACATAAGTTAAACATTAGAAACATTACAACGTTAGGAACTAGTAATAGCAAAATAGATAAGAAATATGTCAAATTACCAAATTATCCCACATACACAAAAGGTCTTCAAAAAATATTTTCAAAATTTGATTATAAAACAGTAACCTCTAGTAGTAACAACTTGCAAAATCTTTTAGGCAATCCGAAAGACCCAATAGAAATGTGTGATAAATCGGGAATATATAAAATTAATTGTAAAGACTGTAACCAAGTATATACAGGGCAAACCAAGAGACCTATTAAAACTCGTTTTAAAGAGTACGTAGCTCATGTCAAATATCATCACACAAATAGGTCCAGTGTTGCCATGCATATGCTTGAAAATGGCCATAGAGTAGGCGACATTGAATTAATTAAGAGGGTAGTTAATAAAAACGAACTTGATTCTGATGAAAGTTTAGAAATTTTTAAAAACAGAAATTTTCTTATGAATTATGATGATAACGGTCCATTAGGATTTTTGGAATTATTTAAGCTTATCTAAGAATCAATTAAGTTCAGCGATGCATGATAAGCAGATAGTATATATAAGCTTCCCGTTGTTTTTAATTTTAGTATCGGTATCGCTGATGATGACAGCTTAGCTGTTGAAACAGGTTTCCGAGTAAAGTTTTTGGTGTTTTTCTGTTGGTTAAATAAACGCTGCAGTTCGTGTTCCTTTCCTTTGGTTGAAGCATTGTGTTTAACATGGGGAATTTGAAAAGTCCTATTAATATGTCCCTAGAGTTTTTTAGATATTTCCACTATCAGAACACTTAACAATAGGTACTAGATTATAAATTCTAAAAGTTAATTAAACATATTAAAAATATTTGAAAAATATTTAATAATATTTCAAAACGTACGAATGTTCTCTGTCCGATTTATTTTTTATTTGTATTATTATTTTAAAAGAACAGCGTCTAATTTCTACCGGAAAAGAGGCATATGTTTTAATTTTGTTTACTTGAACTGGCAATAGATTTATTAGAATATTCACATTATAAAACATTTAGTTTAATTGTTTAATAATAGGGAGTTTTGGATATCGTAAAATCTTCTGCGCATGCGCATACGTCATTAAGAATGCATTATGCATGCGCAGAATTTTAGCGTTTGATTTTTTGAAATTCAAAAACTCTCTAACTGAATATTATTCTAATAAATCCATTGCCAGTTCAAGCAAAAAAATAAAACTTTTAATTATTCCTCTTTACAGATAGAAATTAAACGCTGTTCTTTTAAAATAATAATACAACTAAAAAAATAAATCGTACTGGGATTTGAACCCTAGTAACGTTTCGAAATATTATTAAATATTTTTTTCAAATATTTTTAATATGTTTGGTTAAATTTTAGAAATTATTATGCATAACGTTTTCTAGTACACATTATTAATTGTTCTGATAGAGAAAATAGCCTCAAAACAGTTTGGGGACACATAAATCGGACTTTTCAAATTCTCCATATTAAACAGAATGCTTCAGATTTTCCAGGACACACGGTATATCGTGATGCAATGGTTGGACTGTTATATTTTATTTTCTTATTTACCTTCTATAATGTTTACACACTTAATTAATATTATTACATATGAATACTAAGATGGGTGAGGGTTGGGTGAGGAACCAATCCACAATTTCACACGGTTTCGTGACCATACTATACAGGTTTATACTGATCTTCTGGGGCACCATCCATAACACTTACATCACAATACAATATTTAAACTGCATAATGCATTCTTAATGACGTATGCGCATGCGCATACGTCATTAAGAATGCATTATGCATGCGCAGAATTTAGCGTTTGATTTTTGAAATTCAAAACTCTCTAACTGAATATTATTCTAATAAATCCATTGCCAGTTCAAGTAAAAAAAAGTAAAACTTTTAATTATTCCTCTTTACAGATAGAAATTAAACGTTGTTTTTTAAAATAATAATACAACTAAAAATAAATCGTACTGGGATTTGAACCCTAGTACGTTTCGAAATATTATTAAATATTTTTTTCAAATATTTTTAATGTTTGGTTAAATTTTAGAAATTATTATGCATAACGTTTTCTAGTACACATTAGTAAGTGTTCTGATAGAGAAAATAGCCTCGAACCAGTTTGGGGACATATAAATCGGACTTTTCAAATTCTCCATATTAAACAGAATGCTTCAGATTTTCCAGGACACACGGTATATCGTCATGCAATGGTTGGACTGTTATATTTTATTTTCTTATTTACCTTCTATAATGTTTACACACTTAATTAATATTATTACATATGAATACAGAGGTGGGTGAGGGTTGGGTGAGGAACCAATCCACAATTTCACACGGTTTCGTGACCACACTATACACTATACAGGTTTATACTGATCTTCTGGGGCACCATACATAACACTTACATCACAATACAATATTTAAACTGTACCATTCGAATAAATAAATAAATAGAATCAATTTCCATTACAAAATTTGAAAATGCTTTCTTCATAACCTGTCAACTAAGACTAGGTACCTAAAGTCCTCATAGTTTTTCCGTAGATTTATTAATAAAAAATTAAAAATATATATTTCTATTTCAAATGTGAAAGTTGACAGGTGGGCCATGAAAATGGGAGATCGTATATAATTGGAACCCAATATTTTTCATTTGTAGTCACTTTATAAAATGGTCAAAACTGATTACGGAAAAATCTGCTTTTTAAAGGTAATGCCAAAGGTAATTGCATGTATCATAAAAAAATCGTTCACTTGAATCAAATTTTACCTTCGACTTCAAGTAATGCCGCATCGAAAACTATAAATAACGTTTAATAGTCTGATACGGAAGCATTATCAACAGCTCCAGCAATTAACCAAAATAAATGCATTAATATTCGAGTAGTACTAAACGCCGGAAGGGCAATTTTATAACTTAAAACTAAGATAATATTAAGTTCCATTATGCTTTCGTTCACAAAGAAATCAATTGTTGAATTTTACGTAACAATAACTTGTGTCAGTTTCAGAAAAGTAAAATTATTGATTGAAGCCTGTTGGATAGTGTCCATTAGGTGGTTTCAGCGAAATTTACGACAACTTTGTTGTAGGGATAGTGCTGATAATAATAAAGTAACTTTGTAACCGCTACAATCACTAAAAATGACCCTTTACAGTAGTCTTTTGTAAACCGAGTCGGGAACTGGTTACCTTAAAAAATAACGGTTATCTAGCTGCTATAACAACAATCTATTTAAAATGAATTATTGTAAAATCGAAGAAAATTTTGCACTTACGCTCCTTTCACATTATAATAATTTCGACGTTCGGTGGTTTTTACGTACAGTTCAGAATGCGTCCCTTTCACCGTCTTTCAGTTTTCACAGTGCCCTTAACCTTATAACATTAAATAGACGCTGCAGTTTAGTGTTCCATTCCTTTGATTAAACATAATTTTAAAAACCAAAAGGTGTAGTGTATACAGGGTGTTTCTGAAAGGTGTGTACATGGCTTTAGTAAAGCCAATTTACCAGAGGTTCTCTGACTTATAGTAGACCGTTCGACACCAATTTACCTATAACCAAAAGGGCGCCAGAGGGCGTCAAACTTACCAAAAAAATGTTGTATATTAAATTAAAAAAACGAACAATTTGAAAACTTTTTTTGCCTCTTGTAAAATTGCGCTAATGTTATTAGTTCCATCAAAAAAACATTAAAATCATATCCCTGCAAGGCGCATCCATACGCTTAGAAATTCAAGTAGACTGCTAGTAGGCTATCCGATCATGTCAATGTACAATATCTTTTTGACGCCCTTATGGTGCACTTTTTGTTATAGGTAAATTAGTGTCAAACGGTCTATTTTGAGCCAGAGAACCTTTGGTAAAGCCATGTACACACATTTCAGAAACACTATGTATATGGAGCGAAATCAGATCATAGCATTATGGTTACTCTTCATCGGATCCATCCTATGATCACAAAAAGATACGACCTTGGAATCTTTGCACCATTATTTGGAGATTTAAGGAAATATGAAGAACAGGTCTCGCAGCACAACGGCGACTTTAACAAACGTCCAATCCGCCGTGTAATGTGAAAGGCACCATGCAATTGCTAGGGCTACTATTGGACTGTCATCGCACATCTAAAGAACCGTATGTCCAAATTCTTATAATGTGAAAGGAGGGTTAAGAGAAAGATACTGTTTGGAACAAAAGATTCCAATAACCAGAAAATAATTTTCGTTGTAATTTTCGACTAAACAACGGATTAGTGCCTATTTTTTACCGAACCGTACTTACAGGTGTCGTTAACCGAAATAAATGTGTCATATTGTATGTCCGCTTTCAACAAAAATAACATCTGAGTTGTTTGTGATATTTCTCAAATTCTACAATCGAATTAACTTTGAACAAGTGTATTTAATGGTCCGAAATATACATACGAATTCTTGTTTAATAAATGTATTTTGGCCGATTTTTGAAAAAAATTGTTGGTGAAAACTTGAATCTTCTATGTCTTTTAAGAGAGACTAAAAATATAATTTGTTCCTCTTTTCTTCATTAAAATAGAAGAGAATAAATTGACAATAAAGGTCTCTAAAAGAACAAAATCTAGAGAGCTATGACTTCAAACAATCAACAAAGAAGATTTGTCGTCATTGGTTTTTGTCGTTTTGAATAAATCTTGGCTACATAATATTTTTGGAAAGTTGACAAAAATGCTACTTAATTATGCCACCGCGTATTTTCATTCTTATTAAAATAAGAAAGTTGGCCCTTATAAATCAAGAATCTTTGTAGGTATAATAAATGTAAAATATCCTCATTAGATCAGTATGAAAAATTAATAAAACTAAACATTTTTTTTTTCAAAAATCAACGCAAGGTGGCTAAAGCAAATTTATTCTATCTTTACTCAAACCCTATCTGCGCATTTTTTATATCATTTCCAGTATTATTTCAACCGGTCTTACTTCCCGCTTTTCCAAATTTGATTTTATTCAGTGCCTCATGGAGCTCATATTTTGTTATTGCTTATCTTCTTGTATTTCATTCTTCTTTTTGTCCTGTTTTATTATCTTCTCTATTTGCTTCATTACTTCCTTGAGATATAAATAAAAATTTCACTTCATCTTCCTTTCCACCATTGATGAGAGAGGACGGACCACTTACTGTAACAGCTGAAGAAAAGGCTAACATTTTTGCAAAAATCTTTTCCGCTAACTCAACACTTGACCCACAAGGGAAAATTCTCCCGATCATACCACTTCACAACACCAAAATGGCTGAAATAAAGTGAACTGTAAAGCGCATTCTGCTAGAATTGAATGTTCACAAAGCTGTTGGTGCTGACGGCATCCCACCTATCGTCCTGAAAAAGTGTGCCAGTGAACTCACACCGGTACTTTGCAAGATTTTCTTACTATCGTACAGACAAGGTATCTTCCCTGAAGTGTGGAAAAGTGCACGTGTTCAACCTGTCCCAAAAAAAAACGTTACCGTCCGATTGCATTGCTATCAATCATGTCTAAGGTGATGGAAAAGCCATCAATATTCTTAAAGACTTCAAGATTATTTCACACAATTAATTCTGATTTCGACCACAGATATCTACCGGCGATCTTCTATCATACATCACACACTTGCTCACTTCGACTCTTGAACAATACGGTGAATGCAGAGCCGTTTCTTTAGACATATCGAAGGCTTTTGATCACGTCTGGCATTAAGGTCCCTTCTCACTTGTTTCTCTGGCTGTCCAACTTCCTCCATGGTCGTTCCCTACATGTTGTAGTTGATGGTGTGACATCTGACACCTATGCTATCAATGCAGGTGTATCTCAGGGTTCTATACTCTCACCTACGCTATTTCTCTTCTTCATCAATGATCTGCTTACCTCTACTCACAATCCCATTGTCAATTTCGAAGATGATGCAACACTGATATCTTCCTTCTCTAGCAAAAAATCAATTACTGCCTCGTCCGCATCAGTCCTACGATTTGAACAAATACAGTCAATTAATACAGATCTTAAAACTATACGCGCTTACGGTGAGACTGACCTTGTTAAATTCAACCCCCAGAAGACCCAGGCATCTGTATTCTCCGAGAAGCGTGACATCTTTGCTGGGTGTAACATTATCCAACAAGCTCTTTTGGGACACTCGTGTAAGAAATATTACCAAGTCAGCTTCACAAAAACTCGGTTGCTTATTTCGTGCCAAACATCTATATTCTTCTCCCCAATTATTGCAACTCTACAAGGCCCCGATTCGCCCTTCTCTTGAATACTGTTCACATATTTCGAGATCAGGCCTCAAACACTCCTTACATCTCTTGGATTCCGTACCACACAGAGCGACGAAAATGGTAAATGATTCTGCACTTTTCTCTTCAGTTCAGACCCTCGAACACCGACGAAATCTTGGAGATGTTTGTCTCTTTTACGGATACTTTAACGGCAGATGCACTGAAAACCCTGCCTCTATCGTCCCCAACATAGCCTCATTTGGTCGTAATACTCGTCTCTCACAAAATTCTCACAAATTTACTATATTTACCGAACCACCCTACACCAAAAGTCCTTTATCAGCCGAGCTTGCCGTATGTGGAATTCTATTTCCGGGAATCTCTTTCCGAACCCTTACAATATGAATTCATTCAAGTCTGCAACCCATCGTCATTTCTTTAAATATAAGCCAGATCTCGTGGTACATTAATGTATGACAGGTTTTGCCTTTTATGAGATCGAAAAATTTTGTTTTCATAAAAATGTTTGCATGACTTCTTCAAATTCATTTCTTCGTTTTTTTTCAATTGAATTTTTTCCTTTTACTACTTTGGTTTTTATAATAACTTCGTAGTATGTTTTTTCAATTTTTTCCATTTATTCTAATTATCTAGGCTTTCTTTGTTACGTAAATAAATCTTTGTTTATTTTTTAGCCAACAATATATGAATATCAAAATTTTTCTTTGCTAAATTAAAATTTATTGTACGATTTTGTAAACGTAGTTGTGATCCATTTTAACTTAAAATATTGAAATTATTCAGTCCGAATAAATTCTTTACTATTTTGTTTTGAACAAAATCAAAAAACTGGGCAATTTTTGTTCTTAAGGGCACATCTTTTAGTGTCAAATTTGTCCTTGAAACGTCGACAGCCCCCATCTCATCTTGAATGGCAAAAGGGGTCGAGTTACCCCTCATTTTGAAGGTCTTTTTATTCTCTTTATGACTCTAATTTATTTTAAAATTTGACTGACAATTTTTCAGAAATACATTTTTTTTTATTAATCGATAAAACTTTTCAAAAATTCAGTAAGCAATTAAATTAATTGTTCAAAATGGCAATAGAGCTTCTACAGCTCTTCTCTCTCGTCTTTCATATATCTTCTGTTCTAAATATCCCCAAGTCTAGTGAACTAACTGACCATTCTATAGGACCCCTTTTACCCATCCAGTTATTTGGAAAGCGGTTTTTCAAAGAATGGCGAACTACAGTTGCATAAGGTGGAGGCGCTCCAGATCTTGCTCCCACAGTTTCATATTTGATTTTGTACCATATTTAAATACATTTCTCTCTTTAAATTCCCTGGTATAAATGGGGTTCTATAATATGGTTACCTAAAATTGTAACACAAACCTTGAGTGTTTGGGGATGTTGTGTATGCGTCTCTCGCAAGGCATGTGGATTCGTGTCACTTCAAATGCGACAATTATGACAAACTAATAGCGTTTTCGACTGGGTGCTTTGGTGCGATCTCCGATCGTAATTTATGTTTGACTGCGCCACCTACTGAATTAATGAGCGGTATTAATTACTCATACAGGACTACTGAATTAAAAGTAACAATCAAACTGTCAGTGAAATATCAATGTCAACAAAATTCAAAAAATCTTAAAATACAACTATGAAAGAATGAAACTTGTGGGGTTTGATTAAGTGAAGATCATTGTTTCTTATAATAAATCGTTTTTTGCTAGAAGTCACAGTTTTTATAAATCAGTTTTTTGCAAAATGTTTTTAAGCAGAGAAATACTGTGTTTTATAAGCATCGTTAGAATAACTGAGGGAAAGAATAAAGAGAAACTATCGTCAGATCGCTCCCGATCTCTTTCAAAATGTTATACATACTGTATTGTATGAAAGATATTTTGAACATTTTATTTAATTGGTTATTTAAAGTTTTGAATAAAAATGAGTTTTATTGGTTACTAAAAAAGATGTTTTCTGAAAAATTGTCAGTCATAACGAAAATAAAAAAGATCTTCAAAATGAGGGGTAACTCAACCACTTTTCCCATTTAAAATTTTTGAGATGGGGGCTGTCGCTGACAGGGTTGAAGTAAATTTTGACATTAAAAGATGTCAAAAATTGCACCATTTTTTGATTTTGCTCAAAAAAACAGTAAAGGAATTAGTCGGGGTGGGTCGTTTTAGTTGGAATGCACTGTATTATAGGGAAGCTCTTACTTTAGGTTCACTTGTAATTGTATTGTATTTAAAATACACTGTCTTCGATTGTGGGTTGAAAAATTTATAGTCTGGTCGACGCGTTCATGGAATCAAGGTTGGATCATCACAAGTTGGATATAAATTTTCGTCTCCATATTCGTGTAAAAAAGCAATTACAGATACCTTCATTTACATATTTTTTTGTTCAGAGTGTAGTTTGAATTTTAAACACAATGTGATTGGCTAATGTGTTTTTCATTGAAAGTACTTAGTGATTTTCAGTGGAGTAACGTATTTTTTTAAGTACGTTACTTTTTGACGTATATGCTTTTTTTAAAATTTAGGTTACTATCATTTTAGATCGTCATTTAATTATTTTGAATTTTTTAATTGTTTTAGTTGATCTATTTTTTTATTGAACTATTATATTCTATATTATGTTAAAACTTAACATTAAAATTATGTTGAAAAAGTTCTTTAATTGGTATTTTTAATTTCCGCTAGTAATTGCGTCAATACACGGAAATTACCAAATGTAGTTAACATTTTATTATCAACGTTAATTAATTACCCCATATTTTTTTAATTCTCTTCATATTCTTTTAGTACCGTATATTGCATTGTACTGTCATATGTACTTCTTTTTATAAAGGTGTGTAATGATCATTTTTACGAGTGACAGTAATGATTCGAAAACGAATTCTTGAACAGTAATTATGTCTGTAATTGGAGTTCTTATACCAGTTATTCTTGCGAAAGGACAGTATTTTCCGTTTTGTTTTATCAAATACATATATCTTAATAAACGTAGGATTTTAATTGTAAGTATTAATGGAAAATATTGTTACATATATGTTTTATAATTGTAGCTTTGAAGTATATATGTTTTGATTTATGAAAGTAGTAAAACAGAACAAAATTGTAAGCAAGTGCGGTAGCAGCATTAATAAAGTTTATGCCATTATAATTATTTGCGACTGTTTATTTACGAACACGTATCCTAATTATGTATAGGTAAAATTACCGTTTCAATTCGCGTTTAAATGAGTCATGCTAAGTTTACGTCAAGTAAGTAAAAGAATATTAAATTACTCTAATTAATGGAACTTCAAACTACGCCTACCTTATATTTGCGAAAAGGGGTTAAAACGCCTATTTCCTCTTCGGTAAACAGACTGTAGCCTTTTCATTATCGAATTAAAGGTGCGTACATTAAGAACATTTCAGTTTCATAAATATTCACTTTGCGTATTTGTTGCTCTCAAGTTGATTGTATAGCTTTATATTTCGTTAAGTTAGTAATTTTGTTCTATACTTACAAGAATCTGTATGGGGTTCTTTTATGTTTTATTTTCTGAATATGTGGTAACTGGGTTGGAGATTTCTATACTATAATGGATTTTTTATTAATATAATACTGCTAATATCAATATCAAATTGAATAGTAGTTTACAATACAGGGTGTCCCACGTTGAATAACCGCGATCTATTTCTTGGAAACTAGACGTCTGATCATTCTGAAAACTTCGTCACATGCTAATGTCAACAGGGCCAACTCAGCTAAAATATTTTCAAGATGGTGGCACTTCCGGTTATACCGGAAGCAACTATCAACTTTGTTATTTTAAATAGAACACCCTATATATTCTTGCATTTTTAGATTCTACGACAAATTTTGAACATTTTCGATGTATAATGTTCTATACCTAAGTCTAACCGTTTCTGACTTATTCAAGATTTTATATCAAAAATGACAATTGCAGGCCAACACAGAAGTATCAATTTTACCTATACGGGAACTCGTATTATTTAATTTCAGGTGACTTCTTTGTAGAGGAAGAATTACTTTAACAGATTCTTCATGCCATTATGATAAATAGTAATACAGGGTGGTCAAACAAGGAAGGTACATATTTTATTGAAAAACTCGTCAAAAATTGATTTTTTTAAATGTGAAACGCCTTATTTTTATAATCTTATCTCGTTTATCATAAAAAATAACAATGACTTCATGTAAGGTAGTTTATTCCAAAAATTTCTAGTTTTTGAAATATTTGCAATTTTACAATTTCATCAATAGAAACACAGGTATCAGTTAGCAAGACCAGCCACAGAATAGTGTCAAGTGCTCAAGAAACGTCAATTAGTGGTGTAGAAATGTTTTCAAATTTTATATAAATCATTTAATACTGTTGGGTGAAGGTTTCTGTTTTATCAGGATATCTACGAGCAAATATTTTGCATGTCCTTGATGAAACTTTCTAACATTCGCCATAAATAATAAACAAATTTAAATAATCTTCTTGCGTATTATTTATTCGCCCTGACACCTTCCTTGTTTGACCACCCTGTATTAATATTTATCATAATGGCATGAAGAATCTGTTAAAGTAATTCTTCCTCTACAAAGAAGTCACCTGAAATTAAATAATACGAGTTCCCGTATAGGTAAAATTGATACTTCTGTGTTGGCCTGCAATTGTCATTTTTGACATAAAATCTTGAATAAGTCAGAAACGGCTAGACTTAGGTATAGAACATTATAAATCGAAAATGTTCAAAATTTGTCGTAGAATCTAAAAATGCAAGAATATATAGGGTGTTCTATTTAAAATAACAAAGTTGATAGTTACTTCTGGTATAACCGGAAGTGCCACCATCTTGAAAATATTTTAGCTGAGTTGGCCCTGTTGACATTAGCATGTGACGAAGTTTTCAGAATGATCAGACGTCTAGTTTCCGAGAAATCGATCGCAGTTATTCAATGTGGGACACCCTGTATAAAAAAAATGAGGAAACAATAACTGCTACACATTGGTTCTACAAATTAAATAATCATATCTACTTTAAAGTTTATTAAGTCTGAACAGTTCAGGTATCGATGTAATTGTTTTCTTGTATTCAATCCTGTCCGGAGGTAACTACTTCACGTTTGTTATATTTTATTTTTAGATTTTTTAAGAATTTCTCTACATCAAGTCTCATTCTCACTATTTTAATTTAAGCATGTTGCGTAATAAGTATCTATTTAATTAACCAGATTAATGTGATACGAGAGGGTTTCGTTTTTAACATTTTTGAATTTCTTAAATATCCAACACGACTGTAGCTGTTTTTATTTACATGCACTTTAATTTAATAAAAAGAGACAATGTCTATGTTCCTTTATTGTATAAAACAAGCATTCGGTTTACTGAATACGTAATAAAAAACTGCAGTTTATGAAAAAAAAATCTTTTTTTTTTATTTGAACGTATAACCCTATGAATTGAGGGATGGAATAGTAGGTAGTTTAAGATTAATCGAAGCTAAAATGGAGATGAACGCTAAGCCCTTATTTAAAAAAATATTATCAAATCGTAATATAATCGCAGCGGAACAAATTACATGTGGTATTTTTGCAATTCTGTAACTCTTGTTTGTAAGGATTTACAAAAAACTCTAAATATTTACGCGAATCTGTAGCTTACAGCAACACACAAAATTGCAAATTTTTATGCTACGATCTTACGATCGTTACGATTTGTACACAGAATTGCATTCTTAGTTATGTTTAGTTGTTTACGGTTGTAATGATTTCTGCCTTCATTGTATTACAATTTTTTTTATCAATTTTCCAAATTTTTAGTTATTTTAAAATATGCATTAGATCGAACTTAACCTTTTGTTATTGTTTGCTGACGAAGATGATTCAAGGCCAACAACGGGTAAAGTCGACTATATTCTGCTGTAGGAATGAATTGACAATAAAGATAAGTCATACCCACTATTAATTTTATATTCCAATATTTTTGTCAAATACAGCAAATTAGTCTCAATATTAAAGTATCGGGAAACGTTTTTCCAATTTGTATTTATTGGCTCGTGTTATTCATACATAATAATTATTATAATTAACATAGTTGAAAGAAGTGTTTGTAAAATTCTTAATTTAACGGACGAAGCTATATTATGGCTTACTAATCTGAAGGACATCTGAAGTTCAACCATATTTTGTATTCTCTGTCCTGATTATCTGTTTTTCCATTATTTTGTTTTAAGAAGAAGTAAACAAAATTAGAAAATCGGTGAAAAAAGTTGCAATACTGTAATAATTAGGGCAGAAAACTGTAAACAACTAAACATAAGTATTTTTTTAAATATGGACGTAACACACATCTCCATTTTAGCTTCAATTTGTCTTATTACCTATTCCATCTCTCAATTCATATTTTTTTGTTGTAAACCGCCATCTTAATTTAGTTATTTTAAAGAAACCTATAAATTGTTTCTTTTCATTAAACTCATTGGAAATGAAAACGGCTACACTCGTATTGCGTGTTTAAGAAATCCAAATGCTTAAAATAGTGAGAATGAGATTGAGGCTCGATGTAGAGAAATTGTTGAAAAATCTAAAATTTAAAAATACGGTCAAAATATTACTATAATTATCTATAACTGGGAACAATCTGAATACATGACAAATTTAATCACTAACATATATATTAACTACAAACCACCTATAAAACGAATATGTGAAGTGAAGTAGTAACCTCCGGGTCGAATTGAATACAAGAAAACAATTATTTCGATGCTATGTATAAACGTTTACCTGAATTCACCACTATTCTTTGTTTAATTATAAACAATGTACACTCATGAAATTTAAAACTTGGACACCACAATTTCTGTAAACAAAAGTTTGCACATTGTGAAGCGGGCTTAAGGGTATCATTTACAATTCTAACAGCAGGTAGTCTCAGCAGGGGTTATCTTATAGAAGGACTGTAGAATGAATCATTACACTAAGCACGTTTTAGAAAATAGGTAATTTACGTTGCTTACTTAATTTTTTCTTTAAAGAATATATTTGAAGGTATCGCTAATTAAACACCATAGCTCGATTAATTATCGAATCAAAATTTTGTTTAGGAAATGTTTACAAAATAAAATTAGAAATAATTTTGATTTAAAAACGTCTACAAGCAATAACTTTTAAATTAAATCAAAAACTAAACATGGTTATTTGGGTTGACTGATTATTACTTATTTTTAAATAAATCTAACCTACTAATTATTGTAAGTTATTAAAAAAATCATTAAACTCTCTATTCATAATATTTAGTCCTTACAAAATGTATATTTTATGACGTTTCATTTTTTCTGTAGTTAATATAAAAAGTGAAAATAAAAACTAAGGCAATTCTTATTGTCAACGTATATATTTAGTTTTTGACAAGAATTTATTACATAATTATAATTAAGATACCAAGTTATAGTTTAAAATTAAATGAAAACTTTTTTTAAATAAAGGTATTACTATATAAATAAATATAAGAAATCAATAATGGGTGTGACCTCCATTATTATTGATACATTCTTGGAGGCGTCTGCTCATTGACGCTATCAAGGTATCAATATAATTAATATTAATCGTTTCCCATGCGGTATCAATGGCTGCAATTAGTGCATTACGGTTTACTGGTATAAAATTTGGCCCTTGTTGTCTTCGGATAACAGCAAGTATTCGAGCCCAAACATTTTCGATAATGTTAAAATCTGGGCTTTTGCTGGCCAGGGTAACAGCTCCAAGTTATTTGCTTCTATCTAGTTTGTAAAGTTGCTACTGGAGGGCATAATTGCTGTTTTCAAGCTGAGACAAATTCAAATCTTTTTTGTTAAATGCTTTTTCTCTATCTCTAAAAAGAAAGTGGTAGGGGGTGGAACATGTTTGAAAATTGAAAATTTTTTATTCTATTAATAGTGGTATGAGCGGTGTGATTGCAATTGCTTACCTTGCCACCAGATGGAGTTTTCTAACATTTAAAAAAATGCAATGGTATGACTTGTTTTACGTTATTAGATTGACAAATAAGAGCCCAACAACCCAGTGAAAACAGCATCTCTATATCTTTATTCGATGATATGAAAAGTTGTTCGGACACTTAATCACTTGACATTTAACACGGACATACGATATTTAATCACACGACATTTAAACATGCTGACGTTTAATCACATACACTTTTATTCACGCTAAGATTTAATCACATAGACATATAATTACGGCAACAGATAAACAAATTAGATCACATGCGCATTAATATACTTATTGAAGACTAAATATTGAAGCGTAAATATTATATGCTATCACAGATGCTATTGATATTAACACTTTTTCCCAATAAAATGACGGTAAACTATTCATTGCAGTTTTGTAATATTTATTTGATTTAAAAGAAGTTTCAAAGATCAATCTGATACTTTATTTATAACAACTACTTCGACTCCAAATTTACGGAATACAATTTGGTTATCAATTTATTGCCTCAATTTTCTACTTAATTAAATTGTCGAATGTTTATCTGTCGTCGTTATTATGTGTCTATGTTATTAAGTGTCGGCGTTTTTAACCTTGGCGTGTTTAAATGTCGGTGTGATTAAATATCGTTGTGTTTATGTCTGTTTTTAACTGTCGAGTGATTAAGACCTACTTGTAGTGCATAAGTTTAAGCCAGGTTTAAACTAAGTTTGGATTAAAACTTTTTTCCTTGTTCAATCAAAGTTTAACAATCATTCCAAGTTTAAACTTAGTTTAACTTAAACCACTATAATTCGCCGTTTAAGATTTGTTTAGAGTGCGATCAAAACCTTAAGACACCAGCGTAGAAACACATTTTTTTGTCTAGACGAAGATACAGTAATGATTGGAAAATGACACAGACATTCTCGAGTTGGGCTTTACATTCTGACGTCATATTTTCGCGCAGCTTTGTGTGTTTGGATGTTGATGTTACTCTAGTAGGTATTGTGCTTGTGTCAACATTAATTAACTTTTTTTTTTAAGTTTTGGGAGAGTTAACCGACGATGAGGATTTTATTGAGTATGTCGACCTTATTTTGCATTCTCGTATACCGAGGGATTTAGACCAAGAACAGTTCATTTTGAGACATGATCTGAAATTGAATTTAAAGAAAGAGTCTTTCAAAAAATACTGTTGCATTTATTACTAATCTTATTGCAGAAGACATTGCATCACTTACAAATTGTAAGTTAAAGTTTGCTACGGACAGAACAATGACTAAAACCATACCGTAACTCCTTCGCAAATGGTTTGATCTCTCCTCTTTCTTTCTACTGGTAGTATATTACAAGAAAATGCAGACTTTAGCGACATACATATAGTTCTACTAGTAGGATTGGTAAAGCAATAAGATGCCGGACACACCGATGGGGTTTCTGAAACACGTCGAAAATTTTATAACATAAGTTGATTGAGGACATTGACATTTACTTTAAGTTGGTATCAAAACTGTTCGCAGAAGAAAGCGAATTTTGTTGTTCATGCCATCCTTGTTAGTTACTTGAGTTAGTAAGAGACAACAAAATGACACTCTTGTAATATTGCGTTACTAATATGTAAAAAGTATAGCCATACACAAGTGTGCACTTGTTATTGTTTGAAAATATATATATGGCAAAACTCATGAGAAGCAAGTGTTTCAGAGTAAATATTCTATCTCAAGGGCGAGAATTTGTTTGTTTCTATTGTTTAAAATTATGTCAGAATTACTACATTTCACTAAGGTCGTGGAGAAACGTAGATTCCCAATTCTTGCTTTAGGAATATGATTAGACAGAAGAAAAGTGGAAGCGATTAAAACGTCAATTTCAACACTTGCATTATTCACCTTCACTATTACCATCATATTGTGATTTTAATTCAGACACTTATGACTACCTAAAATATCCTTTATTTGTTCTTCAATGATGGTAATTTTTGTATTTTTGGGAGACCACCCGCTGCTCCTCTAGCATATCGTTTTTACTGTGCGTACTTTTTTTTCGTTTTTTTTAGGTTTTCAAACACATGTCTCCGTATGTACTATGAAATCAATTTGCTATTTGGATCCATGCAGCAGTTTTTTTTTATTTAACCTTTTCTTTATATTTGTTAACTAAATGAACTAGAGTCAATTCTTCTTTTTGTGCTAAAATTATTACTTGTTTTCTTTGACTCCATAGGAAAGTAAATTTGATTGAATTTCAGAAAATCGAATTTATTATTATTATTGTATTGGTTTGACGATAAAGTACATGAGTAAATACAAATCTCTTTAAGTCCTATTGAGCAATACTACATTAATGTTGAAAAATAACAATTTAACAATTATACTCAAATTTCCTGTGAATATTTAGTTGTTCAAAAATTCTGAAGATTACTGCGTGTATTTAGTCCAGTCGAAACTAGTTAAACTGATATTTATTTTATTTTTTGAACATTAAAATAGTATTGGCCAATATGACTCAAAGATATTTTTATTTACTCATGTACTTGATTAAATTGTTAATTAAATTGACAACTTATTCATTTGTGTTTCCCTAACTATTATAACAAATAATTTTTACAGTTCTTTCGACTTAAATCGTATATAATCCGTATGTTCACTATTTTCTAATTATAGTGAAAACACATATTTACGTTATAGAATCATAAATAATAATCAAATCACTCCAAAAATGTTTTACGCAAAAATATGAGCAAAATAAATCCATGAATTTGAAGAAGCTATAAAACATAACATGAACGATGACGTCAGTACCTTTATCGACGCATGCGCAGTTTAGGTTAACCTAAAAATTGACAAAAATGATTACCTATTGTCTTAGATACATCGAATTCTAACCTAAAGTTTGTATCAGCTGACTACTTTGTTAAAAAAATTACTAAATGTCTAAGTAAATTCCATGACCTACCCAGGCCAGATTTTTAATTGAAGAACCGTTATAAATGAAAATCGCAATACAGTAATTAACGAGTGTTCTGGGTATTTGAATAAATGCCGATACCGTTGCTGCATAACAAGTAATTGCATGTACTTTAAAATTTATGATTTAATTTTAAGACTATTTTGGACACAATATTTTAACGGTTTTTTAATTTTTTTTAAACATTCCTATTTAAAGTCTACTACAAATTTTAGACCAACCATTCTCACTGCGACTTTTCTCCAAACTGCTGCTTTTCCGAGGAAAACATAACCTTGTTATTTGGGCTGTCGGGTTGTAAAATAGCAGCATCTAATTTGTCGGACATTATAACTGTTTAATTGTATTAATAATCGGTAACCAGTCCTGTAAAAGATTATTATTATTTATATCAAAATATGACCATAGGACCCAATATGCCTTAATAAAATATTGCTGCAGGAAAAGATACAAGGCGTTAAATTAAATTTTTTTTTTAATTTTTGTTAATTTCACTGTAAATTTATCAATTCTTATGAAAATCGACAGAGAGGAATAATTATCTGGCAGCTAAAAACACACTCTTAATAAATGAAATAATATTTGAAATCCTTTCTGACACTACGAATTGTTCAACTGCCTTTTCTCGGAAACAGATGATATTATCGATTACTAATATTGTGTAGAAATGATGTTTACGTCATATTCTCTAATCAGATCACTAAAAAGTTATGTCAAAAAAAAGTTATCAGTCGATATCATCCTCAGGAATCATTCACGTGGTGCCCCCTACAACAAATTGTAAAATAGTACATAAAATAATGTTCTTAGTCTAAAGTTATGTCTCTCTGCCGATTTTGATAAGAATTAATAAATTTACAGTGTAATTATAAATATAATATATAAATTCGACATATGGACCGTCGGACTAGCCAAAAGCAGCAGTAATTTTGTTGGACAAAATGATTTTCGAATTTCTTGTCAAAATAGCTTCAACATCCGAAAATATGAAGTATATAGTATATCAAAAAACAATAGGTCGGGTAATCGAAATATTTCAGACCTGTGTCGCAGAAGGAAAGTGTGTCGGACTCAGCAATAAGAAGCCACTCACAAAGTATTAGATATATACAGGGTGTTTCAGAGATCACTCCCCAGGCTTGTATTTCCGTTATTTTTTGTTTTTTATTATTTTTTAATTTTTTGTAAATGAGATTAAATTCTCTATAAGATAAGTAAATACAATTTTAAAATTCTGCACTTGTATAATGGTAGCGATATTTAAGTTTTTTTTTCAAATAGCATAATATACTTTTTTTTAATATTTTGGATAGTACCTTTTATTCTCTTTACAACCATATAAAAAAATATGGATCCTACATAAGATTTTTTGTTAGAAAAATACGATTAATAGTTGAAGGTAGGTTTGCCATGGAAATAACTGATTTTTGTCATTTTTATCTAGGAACATATAAAAGAATGCGTAAAGTTAGTTATTAATCTGATTTTTCTAATTTTTGAGTGTTTCGTTTATCATAATATACAGGGTGTCCCAGAGATCACTCCCCAGGTTTGTATTATCGTTATTTTTTATTTTTTATTTTTTAAATTTTCGTACATAAGGCTAAATTCTCAATAAGATAAGTAAATACAATTTTCTATTATAACATGATCACAATAATCACATTAGCATCATGTCGCACATTTCGGAATTGGTATAATTCATATTTATTATGATAAACGGAACACTGAAAATTAGGAAATCAATTTGACAACTAACTTTACGCATTGTTTTTATAGGCTCCTAGATAAAAATGACAAAAAAACAGTTATTTCCTCAGCCTCAACTATTAATCATAGTTTTTATATGGTTGTAAAAGAGAATAAAGGTACTATCCGAAATATTAAAAAATAGTATATTGAAAAACAAGTGTCACAACAACACTTTTAAAAAAGTAGTTGTGACACGTGTTTTTCATACTATTTTTTCTATTTCGCTTAAATTTACTTCAAGAAATAAATGTTAATATATGATCTAGTGTTTTTTTTGGTTTAAAGCTATGTTGGTAGAGTAGTTGATATCCTAATAAAGTTAGCACCAAATGCTGTTGAAGTTTGCTATCTTCAAAATAATGTGTTGAAATTTTTAATCACCGTTTAATTCACGAGTTAGTTACAAAACTTTTCCGTCGACCGTACTTTGTAGTTTTAATAAAATTATATACTCTAATAATTCTAGAGAAGAAATGCTATTGTGAACGCACCACAACCACAAATTTATAACCTAACTTCATCGTTTCTATTTTTTGTGGGAGCTTCGTCTTTTATTGCCAACAGTATTTTAATATAAGCTCACCAAGTTGATGGAGAATTAAATTACTCAATTTCGATTGTTTTGTCGAAATAAAATAGTTTTCATCACAGTAAAACAAGAAGACTAAATGTTTTGTGGGAAGGGAGTGGTGCTTAATCAATATAATGGTCCACCTACAAAGACAACACCAAAGCGTTTGACAATGTTTGATATATTATGGATGTAACTTAGGCCGGCCACACACGTAACGGTATACATGACAGGTAAACCTGTACAGGTCACCTGCGCAGGCAAACCGGAGCGTGTGTGCCAGTCGCTGCAGGCGAAAGTGCACAGGCGAAGCGACCTGCGCAGGTGACCTGACAGGAACGGAGATTTGGTATCTTGTACCTGCGCAGTCGTCAGTTATACCCTAGACCTGAGCGTGTGTGTGATACGTCCGGTCGCCTGCGCAGTTGTTTTGTTTAGTTGAGGCTTCTTCCTGTGAAGAGTGTCTTTTGTCTTTGTGTTTTGTAGTTAGCGGACTATCTTGTGGCTACTGGTGCTAGTGAAGGCTCACCACCCAAGTCTTTCAATAATCTTGTATGAGTGTAATCATTTCTTTTAGTAAGCCACTTTTTACTCCATATTTTACGTTTAAACTTCTTCTTCTTACTGTTTAAAACCACACACAATCCGACTAAAGCTATCATATCATCTTCATCTTGTTGGCTCGCCATCTCTCAACTGAGCTAAACGTCCGGTATACCGTTACGTGTGTGGACTCTAGTTTGCACAGGTATACATGACAGGTAAACCTGCGCAGGTTTACCTGTCATGTATACCGTTACGTGTGTGGCCGGCCTTATGCACATCTCGAACGTTATATAATGACTTGTCGCATCATACCGAAGAAAGATATTTATATCCTTACTGTGTGCAAGTAGTTTACCAACTTATTGAGACAATTATCCGGCACATATTCAATACTGTCAATGGCTTTGCAACACTTTTATCAGAGACATATTTGCTTAACACTCCTCATTCTATAATTTCACAAACACGTGCATCTGGAGTTTACAAAAAACATTTTTTAAAGTGGTTCCGCTTCACCTCCAAAAGATTTTTTCAGAAGTCGGAATGTTTACTTTTATAGTTTTGATTTTTCTTACAGCCTTACTTAAAGAATCTAACTTTTGAACAATGAGTAAATAATATTGAAGAACTACGTGAGAGAATAGTTGACCCTGAACACCCTTAACATGTTATTAAACGTTATCATTGGAATGTTGCATACAGTACAAAAATGTCTTAAAAATAACTGTGAACAAATTTAAGATTTATTACAATTGTAGATTAATGTCGATTTGTTATTATTAAAATTTGCTTTGCTACAAATTACGACAGATTTTTATTTATACTTTCATGTTGTAGTTGATTGAAGATAAAACGCCAATATGTATGTATAGTTGCCTATGCTAAAATCAATTTTGTTTACATTAATGTAAGTCATAAATGCGCGGTCGATGGAAGAATATTGTTTGTTAAGTTTTGTTTCATAAATTAACATTAAATTTTCTTTGAATATTAAAATCTACTTAATAAGAACTAACCAAACAAAACCTCACTTAATTTTCTTACGTCAAAATTAAAACTGTAAATTATTTGGTTATACACTAAAATTTATAAAATCCTTAAAACAGTACGGAAAGAGCTTCTATTTCCGTATCGTGTACAATACGGAAACAATGCTATAGAAATTGCGAAATAGAAAAAATATATTATGCTATTTGAAAAAAAAGTTGAATATCGCTACAATTATACAAATGCAGAATTTGAAAATTGTATTTACCTATTATCTTATAGAGAATTTAGTCTCATTTACGAAAATTAAAAAAAAATAATAAAAACAAAAAATAACGGAAATACAAGCCTGGGGAGTGATCTCTGGGACACCCTGTATATATGTATCACCAACCTCCATGTATCCTAAACTACATATATCGTTAATATAAGAAAATATTTCAGAAAACGGGTTTTAAAATTCAAGGAAGTAATTACGTCTCGTGGTGATAATTTTGGAAACTCAAAAATAATTTTCAGCATTTTCTCTTGGCTACTTTTATCATTTAACTTTTTATCGCAAGTCGATACGAGAAGTGGTTTCAGAGATGTGGTATCAATTTTGGAAATGGTATGTTCTACAAAATTTACTAAATTTTTATTAAATTTATATAACAAAGTCTACATTATTTATGTTAGTACTGATTTATTCTAGGATGTAATCGCTAAATTTTTAATCGAAAACATCAAAACTAATCAACAACTACCATTAAAATGATAAGAATGCACTTAATCGCGCGATACCGTCTAATACATGACATTTTTTTTTCAAATTCAATAAACAAGTCATTTTTGTCATCGATATGTTTATTACCATTAATAGATTATAAATCCTGACCTTTAATAGATAACGCACACGCTGCAAGATTATTCATAATTCCACATAACATACTATGTGCGTATTTAATAACAAACCCATGCATTATTGGAATCGGATTTCTAAAGGTTACCTACTTTTTTCATTTCTGATTGACCATTTTTATAATTATAAATAATGCAGAACAATTGTTTTACTTCTTGGAAATTAATATATGCATTACAAAAGGAAAATATGACACCTAATCATAACACTGCACAGGTGACGTCCGCAATGAATCACGTCTTTGTTTATAAAATCGTATTTGTTGTTTTCTACTGCATAATGATTTCCTGGATGTATTTCAAAATAATAAAAAAAAAGTTTCCAGGCGTTGTAAACTTGTAGTTACAGAAAAAATTGGAAATTATTATGTATGTACCAAAGATAATTCACTTTCTTATTATCTCAATCTGCTATTATTAAAAATCTCTTCCTATAGCATTTACTTTAATAAGATTGATAGTTTTTTGTAAGAGAAATTTATACTGACTGTTCAATCCTATTTTTACATTTGAGCGGTTCTTTTCATCTTTTGTGCAAATTTAATGTAATACACAACGATTTAGTTCGGTCCACTTACATTTTGTGGTATAACATTAAAATATTTTATTCTTATTTGAATTTGACATACTTTTATTTAATCTTAATTCCGAAAAACGTGATAAGTACTTCTCATTGTTTCGCCTGATTTAAATATTCGTTTGGCACTACGTGTAATTAAAAGAAAAACCAACACGAAGCGAAAGCATTTTTGAATTATTTAATTATTGTGTGAGTAAAACTAATTAGTACTTGTCACGTCATATCTAAATAAAAGTTGTTAACTTATAACCTCGCATTTCTCTCAAGAAACTACCTATTTATTATAATTAATTTATTTTCAGATACAAATGGCTGAAGATGGTGATTCCACAAATAAACCCGTCTCGTACAAACCTCACAAGGTAAAGATTTGATTAATTATAGTTGATAGTAATAAAAATTCGAACTGATAAATAATTATTATTTATACACCTCTGCAGTGACACATATAAGGATTTAAAATTTCGTCTTGTTATTAACATCAGACATGTTTTAGTCTTGATTATAACTGATGTTGCCTATTCATTTTCTAGAGAGAAAGTATTTTGAAAATATATTAATAATAGGTTTTAATTCAGTCTGGGCTTTGATGTAACAATAGTGTTGAGTAATATTGGCTTTCTTAAATCATTCTTTTGTCTGTGTGTGCTAGAAACGTACGAACAATGCACATAATAAGCCCTTAGCTGGATGCACATTTTTATCATATATATTTTTTTAAATCTTTTTATAATTATATGAGCATGAAACCTTCAATTTTAAGTATGAATGATTGTCTTAGAAAGTTTGCGTTCACAACGCTAACTTTAAAAAATGGAATATAAATGATATTTCTAATGAAAACAGTAAAATTTTGTACCCGATTATTTCTGTTTTACAATTTATCGCAATAAATAGATTTCTTTAATTTATTCGTCGTTATCTTAAGTACCTATCACGATTTGTTTACGTTTGTCTTAGGGTTCCTCTATGCTTAGGTCAAACTAGTGGGTTATCCAATGTACCCAATTATTATTTAATGGTATTGTATGATAAAAGCGAGCTTAGTTCAATCATTGTTCAAAGAAAGCCATTAAGGATTTTAAAATTGTCATTTATTCTAATGAAAATTCTGTGTTAATGTAATATTTTAAGCAACTGTGTTGTAAATAATAGATAATGGCACCTAATTATGTAGTTAAAAGTCTTTTCATTAGCCAAATGAAACGTACTAAACTCGGTTTGTTTATTTTTTCTTAATTTTCAAATCAAATGTTGAAATGAAGTAGGTGTGTATGTCTTATCTTAAGTTGGAACGATATGGAAAACTTTTTTTTTATTATTGATTTTTAAGCCGTATATTCGACTCCGAGAATAGTGATCAATAGGGTATTTTGACTTTGAAGTCATAGTCGTCACAGGTAATCAAAACCAAAATAGATCAAATATTACCAAATATTTACTTATTTTTATCCCCTATTTTTATCTATTTTCACCCTCTTTCAAATGCTTCTTTTTATGCCCTTTCTTCTTTATTCCTCTGACATAAATATTTTTATGGAGAACTTTAACCATAACCGGACCGTGAACAACATTCCTTGAAACTACGAAAAGGTTTTAGTAATAGGGGAGGGTCGGGATGTTTGGGTCAATTTTCAATGTAGAATTTTTATCTCATTTTGTAACCGTATTTGCAGGTAAATAATACGGTGTCGTACAGGATATATAGTATTTTAGAACTTGCTTAAATAATTTGAAGTAGAATGCTATTACTTTGGCAAAATTATTTGCAAAAGTTTCGGCCAAGTACATTTGACCCAAATATCCTACGTATGGGGAGGTTTGGGTAGGTACTGGGGGATGTTTGGGTACGTAGTTATTTATGTGAAAAAATGTTTTTATTGATAATAAAATCAGAGATTGTCAAATATAAATATTTAAAAGTAAATGCACAAACTCATATTAAAGATATTAAACATTTCTTTATAAAAAGCAAACGTGTTTTCCTCGCAGGTTTAGAGCTCCAGGATAAACAATAGCAATAACATATTAGTGCAAATTCTTAATAAAAAATTATGTTGCACAGATCGGCTAGTACCTCCAACTAAAACAGGAGGTGGTAATCGCAGCATAATATTTTCAAAATCAACCGATTGCTTTTCATCGAAAATCTAACTACAATGTAGTCATAATTAGATTCACCAGAGCTTACACTGGAGCAACTAATATCACTATTCTCACTCTCAGACAGTCTTCTCTTTTTAGTTAAGATCCTGGCTTTCAATAACTGCTTATGCTGTTTGGCGGTGGTCGTGCTTTCGTCTATATCAGCTAAAACTTTTCTTTTTGCACTTTTCCCAGCTGCCAACAACCTTTCATTTTCCAGTCTTTCCAGTTCTTCTTTCTCGGGAGTCTCGGTTAATATTCTAGTCTTGCCTTGTTTGCGGCCTCTGTTCGTAAGTTTTCTTGGCTGTGCCTTTGGAAAAGGTCTTATTATATCTGGAGTCAGTTTTATGTCGCTTATTATGACAACTTTTGGTGTTGTCCGTTTAGCCACAGCTGTTGTTGATATTGGATCAGGCTGGGTTTTAACATTCCGTTGATCTTCTAGTGCGTGAAGTTTGTTTGGCGACATTCTTTCATATTCTTGATTGAAGCCTACTTGAGTATCATTTGCTTCACTTTTTGCCTCAATAACTGTTTGACTTTTTGATACGGGATTTTGTCGGTCTGTAACAGATGAAGTCAAAAAATCTGCCTCCGAAAATATGTCAACATGGAATGGGTGAATTCCTGTTTTCTGGAATCCTGACAGGATGTTTTGTCGTGTCATTGATTTATCAAAAGCAGTTTTGATCAACTCCGGTAGGTGATAAATGGTTAACGACTTACCAGGGTTAGACGTCATCCAGGCAGAAGCTGCACTATTGTAATATGCTTTGAACGGTCCATATACAGAACGTTCCAAAGGTTGCAGCCAATGGCTGCAATGTGGAGGGAATGTCAATAGATGCACACCATTTGATTTTGCCAAAGATACGACATCAAGGTTCACATGACTTTCGTGGTTGTCCAACAGCAGTAGACACGGCTTCTCCTTTGTAGCGCCCGAATACTTGATGAAATGGTCCATTACCCGTACAAAATTTTCTTTTGTCATCCAACCAGTTGGATAGGCTAAGCCTAGAGTATTCTCAGGGGCATTTATAATCATGTGATCTTTAAACTTCTTCAATGGGAACACTATGACAGGAGGCAAAGTGTTTCCTGCAGCGTTAACAAAGCAACATACTGTAATTAACTTGCCTCTTTCTCCACTTGTTACCTGTCCTACTTGTTTCTGTCCTTTTGAGGCAATTACTCTTGGAGGCTTATGAACAGTAGTGCAGCCAGTTTCGTCTAAGTTAAAAATGTTTTCGGCAGAAAATCTATGCTGATCCGAGATGAACTTTAAATTTTCAAAGAACTTATCAACATTATGTTTGTTAAAGCTTGTCGATTTTCCCAAGCTAGTAGCTTCTGATTGCCTCAACGCCAGGTCTTTATTGCGGTCCATAAATCCTAACAACCAATCTCGTCCTGCTGATTTATGTTGGTTCCATTCCCTTGGGTAAGTAATTCCCAATCGTTTAGCGTACTCATAAGCAAACTCTCTTGTTTGCTTAGTATTTAAGCCATAATGCATTTTACTGCATGTTTGTAAGTATTCGCAAAAATTAGCTTTATATTCGTAATTGTATCGCTCCTCCTCAGAAAGGCATTTAACCCTTTTCACATGTCTCTGTAATGATGAAAAGCTGAAGCCCAAATCCTCAGCCACTCTTCTTATCTTCATTCCATCTTTAAGAACACAGTTAACGGCAAATTTGATTTGTTCTTTGGTTTTTCGAGATCGATCAGTCTTCTTAGTGTATATCCGCGGCATCGTACTTAGCCTGCAATGTAAGAAAGAAAAATTGGTAAATAATAGGTATAACGGCATAATACTTAGTGATTTTAGTTAAATAAATGTATGAACCAAACCTTGATTCATTTGGGTCATGATTCAAATATTCCGCACTTCTCTGACCTTTACCTCCCATTGATACAAAATAGTAAAAATGTGCTATGACTTCCCGCTCAAAATGATGTTAGGTTATGTTTTCATACGAGAATATTTACTTCAATAACCATAAATTTCAATGTAAAAACAACTCTAGTAATATTTCTAACGGTAGACACGAAAACTGAGATCAACATATTTTTTAAATGAATGACTTACCGACTAAGAATCATTTTTTTAACCGCCCGTATCTAGAACTCACAGTAGCATCACAGTTGCAACGGACATAAGTTTTGATAACGTATGGGCCTGTAGTGAAGTTAGTTACGCATACTTGAAACATTTAGGGAAAGTGACTTCTTCACATTTCCTTCCCCTAATAATTAAATTTGAAATTGCTTTTCTAATTACATTCTGATAATTTTGATTTCCTTAAAAGATTGATTAATTCGTTGCAAGAGCTGGTGCCGTGTATTAATTTGTTCGGCATAAACTAAATTTTTCGTGTGTCCCCACAAGAAAAAGTGCAATGGGTTGAAATCCGGAGATCTTACAGGCCAAGAATGAGCCCCCCGCGGTCTATCCATCTATTCGGATAAGAATTTTGTAAAAAATTGGAAACAACCCTTGAAAAATGTGGAGGAGCCCCGTCATGTTGAAAATACATCCCTCTTACATAGAATTCATGTTGCGAGTGCGTCTGTCTAATAGCATGTGGATTTTCTTGACACCACACATGAAAATTTCGAGAACTATTGACACCATCTCTGGTAAAATGGGCTTTGTCGGTCCATAAGGTCCGGTATATGTCTCTTCTGTGGTTTCTAATCCACTGACAGAAAAGTAGCCGGTTAGCATGATCACCAGGTTGTAACCGTTGCACCTCTTGAATATGGTAAGGATAAAGGCCTTCCTTTTGTAATGTTGAGTGGACTCTTGTTTGTGGAATTATAAGGCGGCTAGAAATTCTTCTTGTTGATGTTTTTTTTTTTCCCTTCAATCATATTTAGGATGTCTTCTTCCTCTTGAACAGAATGTCTTATGGGCTGATCAATATTATTTTGGGTTGGAAAATGTCCGTGTTCACCAACAAATGAAAATACTTTTGAGAACGTTTGGTGATTTGGACATCGCCTACCAGGAAACTTTTCATATTCTCTAGCTGAGGTTCTTCCATTGCCGTTGCAAAACCCATAATAAAAAATTATGTCGGCGTATTCTTGATTAGAAAATTGATACGTCATTTTAAACGTAAAATAATTGTTTATAAGTTGTAAAGGTATTTATTAACCAAACAAATAGGACTAGCAAAAATTCGACACTGACGTTTATTATTTGCCATTGTTGCTATACAACGTAAATTGTCAATTGTCACAACTCTATGTAGACACATTATTTTTCCATAGCCACCTAGGTATTTTGTTTGTGGAACTTTACTGTAGAAAGCAATAATACCTACCTATGGTTTGGTTTGGTTTGTATAATTGTTGTATTTAAAAATTACTTATTTTGAAAGAACAACCATTTATTATGGTTGGAGTGATGAGTGCGGCAACTTTGGAAACATGTTACTTGAATCAAATGTTTAAGTTTTTTCAAATAATAATAAAGTTTTTGACGACTGACACAACATATTTTCACACAATTTTTTTTGAAGTACGGACCTGAATATTAACATTTTGGGTGTAGCATTTTAAAGCGGCTGAAATACAAAATACCTGCACCCAAAATGAACAATTTGTATCGGGTGCTAAAGAAATTATTTGTTTAAGTGTATGATGTTTTTTGTTGATTTCTAAAGAAGCAAATTAGTCATTTTTTTTTAAGATTGATTGTTTAGTGCGGTAGCTTTAGAAAGTATGTCATTAGAATAATATTTTTATGTACTTTTTAAATAAAAAAATTTTTTAATTTGATATACAGGGTGTTGAATTTTTAAAAATCGAAATCGACATTTTTTTAAATACGGACCTGTGAAACAATAATTTTGCATATTGCATTTTAAAGCGACTGAGATACAAAACATTTTCACCAAATATGAACATTCTATACGGGGTACTTAAAAAGATATGATAAAAATAAATATGTGCCAAATATTATAAATCATCCTGTATCTGGATAACCGTCGAAGATGGAATCACTAAAGGTGGGTTATTTATAACCAATATGATGGCCTCTGTCTGGTGGTAACGTATGTACATTTTGATCCAGGTCACGCTGTATAATGAAAATTCAATTTTTTTGTCGTAAAAATGACAACATAAAGATTGAAACTGATAGTTCGGAGACAGTTTGATTTTTTTTGTTTTATTGAAAAAGGAGTCGAGTTTTGAAGGTCATTTTATTCTTAATTCATCCAGATCATTTTTGATTATCTCGTGTTCACGTGACACTCAATTAGGTTTACTATGGTTACTGTGATTTTTAATTAGTCTAACTTTTCTGAACTGATGTGGCGGGGCACCTCTTATTTAAAAATGATGTTGAGGTTCGGGTTAATAATGTCATTATTCGAATTGCATTGTCTTGCAACTGTCATTTTAAAACTTTGGGTTACTTTACGACTCCGTGAATAAACTAAAACAGGTATAGATGACGTAAATTGACCAAGTTAAAATGTTTTCTTATGAAGATTATTGTTTCCAAAATTAATTATTTTGCTGAACTAGTTATATATTTATCTATAAAAGTATATTTATACATTTAATTTAGTAGGAATGTGTATTATCACATACACTATTTTCATTTGTTTAAACAAACAATTCTTCTTCTGCCTTCTGTTAAAATAATAAATTGCATGGAGAGTATATCAAAGATTAAAACAAAATACTTCAATCGATGGATTCCTCGAAGACATAATACTTAAATGAATTGAAAGCTTTTTTTACATGTGATTGACAAATGCTTTTCAATTTTCTTAGAAAAGTATTCACTTTTATTGAATCTTTTTATTATTATTATTATACTGCAATTGATTTATGCCGTTGTTAAATATTTTTCAGTTATCTCTTGTAAAACTAATAAACATTTTTCCATTACGGTCGACATCAAACATCAAGAGCATAAAATGAATTAAAAATAAAAAACGATATTAAAACTAAAGCATTTGAAGAAAATAGGTGCTTAATTAAGCGTTGGTTAAAGTTGGTCGAATTAAATTTAATTGCAATTAAATAGTTAATTCAGCATTTCATTTCATTTTCTGTTACTTACCTTAATGCCCAATGTCACCAAACTCAATGAAATTGACCATGTTTTTTAAATTTGGCCAGAATAAAAATAGCCCCATGAAGTTAACCCCTCTCCAATAAACCAAAAAGGATTGAGTGTAATTTAGCGCTATTTAGGTTAATTAGTTGCAATTTCAATTTTTTTGCAATAATCTAGTCGAATTAGCATTTTTGACGGATAAAATTGTTATCTGAGATTTTATTGGTTTTTATGGCGGGGAATGACTTCTAGAATGATAATGTGCAAGCAAGAACTAACTCAAAACCTGCCCTGCTAAATTAACAACGAGCAAATAAGTGGCAAAATTGCGTGTTTTTTCACTTTTTGTACAGCCGATAAATATATACAATTCCTATCGAAAATATGTGTTATAATATGTTGTAGGCAATTGAATTACCAACAATTTAAGCCAAGTTAAGTGTCATTTCGTTAATTTGTTTATGAGAAAATCAATGGTAAAGTCGAAATTTCCATTTTTGGAAAATTTAGTATTATTATTGAACAACGCTATGAATGTTGCTGAAAATTGCTGAAAAGAAGCCCAGCATAATGCCGAATATGTGTGCAAAAGCGCGATTCGCTAAAGTTAACAATTTTTGCTCCAGGTAATTGTTAATTAGTTTTGTAAATTTTTTTTAACGAAAACGTTAGATCCCTTTTCGTTAATTTAGAAAGCTATTTTTTGCAGATATAGCTTCTATTTGGACCAAAGAAACATAGGAAAAAAGAAAAATTTCAAAAAGTTCATATTAAGTCGTGCATTTGCATTAACAAAGTTGATAAGGCAAACATGACTTATAAATAAATGGCCGCAGGGTCAGACAAAAGCAGCTAGGAAATTCGTTTTTTTTTCATTGTAAAGTGCTCATTTTTCTTCGTTTTTTAAAAGAAGAAAAATTTGTCTACGTCTTTTTGTTTTTAAAATACCAATTTTTTTTAAACAATTATTGTTAATAAATAATTGGACTGATACAACTCAAATTTTCGTGACAAGTAAAGGAAGGGTAGAACTTTCATTTTCAAAACGTTAGAAATCTATAATGTTAGTATTTATGGTAAAAGTAACACTGAAAGTTAACTTTAATTAAGGAGCGACAAAATTTTTTAAATTTCGAAAAGGTCTCTTATAACTCGGGAACCGCTTGATCGATTTTGATGATTTTTTTTAAATTGAGGTATCTCGACGAGACAAACCCACTGGTGCCCTTAAAGTTACACATTGACTTAATTTAACCGTCCAAAATTAAACGTTTTAATTTTGTAATTCAACAAAATGGAAAAAAGTTGTTTGAAAATTTTTTATTTTTATCTATTTAGTACGTAAAATATGTCTTTTTTTTAAACAACACCAACAAATTTCATCTTTGTTAATTTTAACTTTATTGTTCTTTGTTTAAACAATTTTTTCATAGTATTTGAACATGTACAGAAAGTCATGACTTTTTTTTTCTCTTACGTGTAATATATGCTAATTTATTTTATTATAACATGAAATGGTACATTTTTATAGAAATTATTGGGTTTGTAATAAAATAGAGTGCAACAGTATTGTATTTTAAGTTTATTGAAATAAGCGACATATTAATGATATTTTTTAAAATTTTCTTTAGTTTTTTTCATGGGGGGAGGCATTTCTTCGTTGTCAGCTTCATTCGGCACATTTAACTCTTCAACAAGGCCTTCAGTTTCTTCAAAATCTATGTTAACGGATTCTTCTTCGACTGCAATTCTTTCGATGTTTTCACAGCTTTCGCCGTGACAATTTTTGCATATGTCACTGCATTTTAATCCGTGTTTCCTACAGCTACAAGTCATTGATGTACAATTACTTTTGCAACCGCAGGAAACAATTTTCAGCAGCGATTCCGGAATTAACAAATTATTTGCAACATACACTGGTTTAATAACTTTGCTTTCTGAAGTCGTCCATCCCTAGGTACTCGCACGTATTTCCCTGCCACGATTGAATTTGAAAATACACTCTAAATACGTACAAATAGATAAAAATAAAAATTTTACTTACACAATTTTTTTCTAATTTATTGAATTGCAAAATTAAAATGTTTAATTTTGCACGGTTAAATTAAGTCAATGTGTAACTTTAATGGCACCAATGGGTTTGTTTCGTCGAGATACCTCAATTAAAAAAAAATCAAAATCGATGAAGCGGTTCCCGAGTTAGAGGCCTCGAATTTTAAAAAATTTTGCGCGGCGCTCGCATCGAGTCCGGCCGGGCGCGCGTCCACGCACCTGCCGCTCCTTAATTAACGTTAACTTTCAGTGCTACTTTTACCATTAATACTAACATTATAGATTTCTAACGTTTTGGAAATGAAAGTTCTACCCTTCATTTACTTGTCACGAACATTTTAGTTGCATAAGTCCAATTATTTATTAACAATGATTGTTTAAAAAGATTGCTATTTTAAAAACAAAAACACGTAGACAAATTTTTCTTCTTTTAAAAAACGAAGAAAAATGAGCACTTTACAATGAAAAAAAAAAACAAATTTTCTAGTTGCTTTTGTCTGACCCTGCGGCCATTTATTTATAAGTCATTTTTGCTTTCTCAACTTTGTTAATGCAAATGAACGACTTAATATGAACTTTTTGAAATTTTTCTTTTTTTCGATGTTTCTTTGGTCCAAATAGAAGCTATATCTGCAAAAATTAACTTTCTAAATTAACGAAAAGGGATCTAACGTTTTCGTTGAAAAAAATTTACAAAATTAATTAACAATTACCTGGAGCAAAAATTATGAACTTGAGCGAATCGCGCTTTTGCACACATATTCGGCATTATGTTGGGCTTCTTTTCAGCAACATTCATAGCGTTGTTCAATAATAACGCAAAATTTTCCAAAAATGGAAATTTCGACTTCACTATTGATTTTTTCATAAACAAATTAACGAAATGACACTTAACTTAGCTTAAATTGTAGGTAATTCAATTGCCTACAACATATTTTAACACATATTTTCGATAGGAAGTGTATATTTTCATCGGCTGTACAAAAAGTGAAAAAACATTTATTTGCTTCTTGTTGATTTAGCAGGATAGGTTTTGGGTTAGTTCTTGCACATTATCATTCTAGAAGTCATTCCCCACTATAAAAACCAATAAAATCAAAGATAACAATTTTGTTTTTTTTTCACGCTTTTGGTGCTAATTCGACCGGACTATAAACGGTTTTGTACGATTTTAAGCTTAAGAGGGAGGGTAGCGACTACCTCCCCTGTTCCAGAATTCAGTACAATTAATGTGTTTTCAGAATATGTAGTACATAAACATTTTAAGAAAAATTCACCAGATTTGCGTAAAGTCAATATTCAAATATGTATACAAATTGATGATCACCTGCTTTCAACCTCTCATCATTTGAAATCTAAATTTTTACAAAACTTTTGAAGCACAAATGTTTAAATTAAAGCAATCAGTTATGTTAAGTAAGTGATCGTATAATGTTACGGATAATTTTGAGTAAATGGTTCACCAGTATGTGCCCTCAGGAAATTATTGTTGAATCAGGCACGAGTAGAACATTTACTCAAAATTATCTGATATACATTATGATCACGAAACATATTTTGCTAGAGAATTTCCCTAATGTAGATTTCAAACGAATCAAATGGGAACCCTACCAAAAATATGTAGTCTTGACAAAAATAAATAAGTTAGTTATGAAATTATGGAACTTTCAATTTTTGGCTTCGATAAAAATTATCAATAATTTAGCGTCTCGCTTAAATTATGGCGTAATTCGTCTGTAATTGATTGCTATTCAAAAAATACAAATTTATCATTGACTCAAATTTTATGAGGAAAATTCTCACATAAACAGCACTAAATTTTGCGTTAGGTTTTGGGGGAAACTTTATGGGGAAAGTAATCGAATTTTCTTTTAGTGTTCCAATATTTCTTTATAGAGTACATGCGGTTTTATTACTCGCTTACCAGATTTGTTTTTGTTATGTTCATGAAGTGTGCATTCTGAGGTTATTACACTTTTATGTTACACAATCCTTTCTTCTTAGTTATAGAAAATAGGCACATTTTACAAGAAACAGTTCATTAACTGAATTATTGCAAATTCTCAATTTTTTTCTATTATAGCATCCTAATTTAATTTGCAAAATCTGTACTATGCAAATTTTCCAAATGGTAAAACAAACGGTAAACATTCTTTATGAGAATGGAATGAATAAAAGAAAAGAAAAAGAAAACTACTTATATTGTGGTGTTATTGTGAAGACTTTAAGTTCGTCATCGGGTCATCATTTGGTATACGTGAGAATTCGCATGAAATTGATATCAGTCAATTAACATTTTAATAGCTTTTTTTTGCAAATAAGATAAAACAATTGTTATCAGGCTATTGATTATACGGAAGTGAATATTTATAATAATATTATAACCTCCCACATTGTCTTGAACGATGTTTATGAGTAATTCTGCGAATAGAAACAGTTATCCTGCTGAAGAGGTGATTTATAACACAAAGCCAAATTGAATAATTCAAAATTACAAAGAAATTAATTATATTAAGATTTGTGTCAGATTAGGTGGTTCCACTCAAACCCATAAAGCAAAATTGAAATCTTCTAGTTCTTTCGTAGTTCGATGATAATTTAATAAACAGTAAACAGAACAAATTGATGGACGCTGAGACTGAATATAAATACAGTTCACAAATTAAGTGTTTTTACGGCCCATAAATTTAACAGATCGTGAATAGGGATGTTGTGATAACCTACAAAAAAGTATTCAGTTTAAAAGTTTTGTTTTAAACCGTTAACAAGGTTGCTAAAGCCGGTATAATATTTTACATTTTATAGATGCGTTGACGTGATAATTTCATTGTTGTTTTTTGTGACACTAACATGTTTCGTTCTACATTTTTTTTCAAAGCATCTATTTTGCAAACTGGCATAAGTTTTTGTGATACAAAGAAATATAAAATTAAGGACGAGGTCGAGGCATTTAATGCAGCTGTCGTTCAAATTTTTATGTTTTAGAATAACTTTTTCCTTTGTGGAAATTATATGTTTTCCTATGAGCTTGTTTACATTTAATTAATGAAATCGTACGCATTAATTATTAGCGCCGAAGTGAATACCTAAAAATATTTGAACCCATATCTTCCAGTTTCGCAACTACACCACCGAGAACTTCAAACATTTTTAACTTTAAAAGTAATATTTATAAAAACATGTAATATTAACACTTCTTGCCAAGAAAATTACTACCGCTTATAACTATGTAAATTAAGAAACAAAAAAAAATAAATGGGCAATACAAAATATATAAATTTGTAATAGTTTTCTTCACTGTTATCATCATCATGTATTATATGCATTTTTTTTTATTAACTCAACATCAATTTTCGTAACTTTTGATGACATTTCCGAGTTTTCGAAAAATCTCCTTGCCGTGTTACCATCATTAGTACTGCCAAATCCTGGCTTGGGCTTATCCACTATCAGACCGAAGAAATCTTTGAATTCTTTTTGAATTCTACTTTTATTTTTAGCCACAGTTTGTTTATCGCTGCCTCTTGCCTGCCATTTTTTAATATGTAGTTTGTAAGACAGATGCAACAAATATTCAAAAAATCTTATCTAACCATGTAGTATTGATAGACCGAATTGCAAATTTTCGGTTGTAATTGGCCTTTCTATCATATCATCAACATTGTTAAACGATTTTGATGTGACTCCACATATATAGCATTTTTGTATCGATGTTGTGTTTGTCAAAACATTGGCACACCTTACCATCAATCATCGAAAATATTAGTTTATGACTCACCGTAACTTGTCTATGGTTAATTGTTGTCGTACTGGTATGAACTTTTTTTATTTCTTCATCTAATCTCATTTTTTCGTCAATAGAGACTGCTTTAGACTCTTTCATGAATTCAATCTTCAAAGGCCAGAGCGAGGGTTTTGCCAAATAATTTTCGAACCGCAAACTACACGAATTGGTACCATAGATCTTATAAACACCGCTGCGTCATTGACATCTATGCCATGAAAAGCTTGTTTATAAGCACTATGGCTCGAACTTCCGTCAAACCGCCATTTTGTAATTAGAGTCATATCGTCTAGTTCTTCATCTTTCAGTGTTTCCACTACACATTGCTGTATAAGCAATAATCTTTCGATTGTGTGGTCAAGTAATGCTTCCAAGTTGACCTTTGCAGAAGTAGAAGTAACTATATATGCTCAGGTTCTGGATAACACTTTCTCTTTACCGTGTGTACAATTTTATAAGATGGAATTTCTCTGGAACCTTTTTTCAATTAACATTGCTAATGCATCTTCTCCTGACAGCATTTGTGTTTCTGATTCAACATACTTTTTGTAGGCTTTCCTTAATTTGGTTGCTCGGTTTGGACTCATTGTAATTTCATGGACCATTTTTGATGCCTCAGTTTTACCCGATGCTCTCAAACTCATCTGAGTGGCAAGTTAAAACACCAAGTCGCTTTTCTTAATTCTTCTGACATTTAATACGACGCTGAACTTTTTTTTCAAGAAATTGAATTTTTCTTCAACATCAAGGTGTCCAGAACTCCTTAATAAGTCGTATAGTTCTCGACGTGTTATGCTCAAATGAGTGAAACTCATTCCTGGCAACAAAACAAAATAGAAGAATTCATTACATGTCTGTCTATAAGTTTAACTATAAATATTACCCAAAACTGTATTTCAAATAAAAATTGTAAATTGGTTAACGAACGTGATTATTATTTGCTGGGTAAATGTTCATTCTTACTTACCCTCCACCAATAACCTTGTATGTTGGCTCATTCTACGCGTTTTTGCACGAGGAACAACTTTTTTCTTTGGCAAAATCACAAGTCTGTCCCGGTAAGCGAGATATTTAACGTTAAATTCAAACACTGTTCAGGTTATGAATCCTTTCAGATCGACGATTGGTGAATAAAATTAACGTTGGTGGCGCTACGATAGCATTGTTTACATCCGCTGTAGTTGGGTACAGAAACAGCTGTGCATCTACGATTATATTAGATTTCATTTTTATAAAATAAAAATCGAAATTATGAATCGAGTTAAATTAAGTAGCATATTTGAGTATGCAAACTGTTGTGCACAATCAAGAAGTGTTGTTGAAGGTGAAGAAATTCTAGCCTCCAAGCACATGGTTTTATGTGGACATTATCCACAAATTTTAGAAAACCAAATGGACAAGTGGCACATTTATGCATTGGTCTTACAAACCAGTGCTTTAACATCCCCTCCACACACAATTAAAGGGAAATAAAGCAGATTACACAATAGATTATTTTGTGTGTTCATGCAAAGCCGGAGCATCCGGATGTTGTAAACATGTATTGGCCGTACTTCTACACTGTAATAGGTAAGTTTTTAAAGTGTTTTTATTTGACTGATAATAAAACTGTATTTATTTTAGAAATGATTTGAATTCCTTAGAAGTATTGTCTTCAACTGATACACATTGCGAGTGGAATAAACTAAAAGGAAGTTCATTGGAAAAATATAAGCCAACTCCTGTATCACAGTTTAGTTGCTGCTTTAAATCTAGAGATGTTCAGCCCTTGGTAATTGACAGTGATGCAATTTTACTACAATTGTTGGAGTGTGCTCCTAACTCGGCGTTAGCAAAGCATTCCATTGGTAGACATATACCATTATTAAAATCTTTTAGTGCAAGTGACGAATCGTTTTTGTGTGATCCAACACCAATATCAGATAATATACACTCGTTATTTTTATACATCAAAAACAACCACATAATGACCTTAATCAGTGACATTACAGTGAGTGACTTACATGAATGTTGTAGAACTTTTTATCGGACAAATATTGTTATGATCAATGAAAGAGAAATTTGTGAAAAAACATTAACGGACAAAACTTTATGGCAACAGCAGCGACAATTTCGTGTCACTGGAAGCCGCTGTTACAGCCTATATACATATTCTGGTGACTGGCAAAAGAAGGCTGAAAAATATTTTGGCCAAAATCATTTGAAAATAAATTTACGAAGCATGGCAAACAATTTGAAGGGCATGCAAGAATTCAGTATTCTAAAGCTATGAATTGTGAAGTGTTTGAGTGTGGAATAGTAGTAAATGAACTGAATCCATGGTTAGGTTATTCTCCTGATGGAATTATTTTTAACAGTGATGGAAGTGTACACAAACTTATCGAAATTAAATGTCCTTTCGAAGGCAAAAATTTAAGTATTATGGATTTGCTACCAACCTGTAAATACCTATCGAATGATGAAAATTTCAATTTAAAACAAAAACATCAGTATTATGGCCAGATACAGTTAGGCATGGCATTACTAAATGTTGATCAGTGTGATTTCATAATTTATGCTAGTAGTGATAACTCTTTATTTGTGAAAACTATACATTTTGATTTTGATTATACTTATAAGATGCTGTCAAAGATAAAGTATAATTATTTTGAAAATATGTTACCAGTTGTCTGCCAACAACATAAACAACACAAGTAGAAATAAATGTTCAATTTAAAATAATGGCATTTTATTTTTTAATATGAATTTGTACAATTACAACTAACATTTACAGAACCAGTGTTTATTAATGTTAATTAAATTTATCATCTCCTAGAATAGGAGAGCCTAAATTCACAAGTCCACATACCGTTGTAAATGCATCATCAACAATGTTTATTAATGACCATTCTATCTTACTATTAAAAATTTGAATACTTTTATTCTTTGATTAGAACGTTCTATGTGAACTCGAGCACTCGCAATTTTTCTATTTAATAAAGCCTCTTTCTTAGTGAGTTGTTTATTGTTTTTAAAAAAGGAGGTCGAACTAACTGGATGCCAGACTTTTTACATGTTTCATCAATTAGAAAACCTTTATCAACCATGACTGCGTCTCCGTTTTCTAACATTGTTATAAGAGGACTTTGCTCAAAGATAGCTTTGTCTGAAGTTCTACCTCCATAACAATGGCTAATAAAACTAATATTTCCAGCTGGAGTAACACCAGTTAAGAATTTTAAAGTTAAGGTTGATTTATAGTGAGAATACAATCGAAGTCGACATGATAAACACTTTGGCTTCTGAACCGATACTTCTGTACAGTCTAATACGACTCTTACATTCTCAAAATCATTAAAACATTTTGGAATGTTTTTAAAATTCGCATTTAGATGGCCAAGGAATTGCATTTTTTAAAATTTTAGCTAAAATAGGTATAACAGACATAAAGATATTTTTACAAGTTACAGGGGTGATGTGAATAAACAAAAAACTTAACAATTTAAAAGACAAATTTAACCTAAGCTTCATTAAAGTTAAAATTATGCGTTCTTTAACACTTAATTTGTGAATTCGCTTGTCATCAATTAGAGGTGTAATTAGTCTACACAGAGTATTTAATATAGCAAAAGTACGAACTCCAGTCAAGGAATTCAGTTTATTCTCATTAACAATTAATGAAGCAAATGAAACTGCTATATCTCCACTTGTAACCTGAATGCTTCGATTCATCATAGTACTTGACTGGCTTTCCTCCGGTACTTCACTTGCCATACTAGTGCTTGCTTCTTTATTGTTATGATGAGAATTTTCAATTGTCTTTATACTACTATTGTGTAACATTACTAAAGTATTTGCAATTTCCATTCTATCATTCTTTTCGTTTTCTTCGTTTATTAGTTTATTCAACCTTTTCACATACCTTTGTGTACGTTTATGTATAGGAGTTTGTGATGATATTGTGGCACTTCCATGAGATGGTTTTTCTGGTAAATTACAGGATGGTACAGCAGTTTTTAATTTCCTTCGCTTTCTTTCTCCAGTACCTGTATTACCAAAATGAATTAATTAGCCGAATATTACTACAATTAATTAATGTTCTTACTGCTTATAAAATCTTCTTTGGAGAAATGTTTCGAGCAAACTTTCATGTAATTTGTGATTTTTTTCCCATTAACAATTTGATTCCCCATGCCTTTCTACCATCTATCATTTCTTTAACCCCAAAATTGTTCATTATAGGAACTTTAGTTACACCTGGACTTGGAAAAGAATGAAAACTAACATCCAGAGTGTTTTTATACGTAGATCCGCACCCATAAACAGAACAAAATTGTTTACTACGTTTAGCACTATTTGCACTTGCCATTTTGTAAATTTGACCCAACTACAGCAGTTACACAAACTACCACCAGATGTCTCACTGCTAATTACGTTAGCGAATATGGCCGAAGGCCGCCCGCGCACTATTTCGGTATGTGGTGTGTGTATATGTGTGTGTGTAAGCACATGCTCCATGAAGATTGTAGTGTCGCTACATATTGTATATAAGTTGTATCTATTGTATGTTCTCATATGCGCACCCGCATGCTAACTTTAACACTTTATATCTTGCTTCCTGAGGCAGATTTGCCTAAGGAAAAAGTTGTTCGTCTTTGAAAAACGCGTAGAATGAGCCTACATAAAAATTAATTGGTGGAAGGTAAGTAAGGGTCAACATTTACCATCGGAGAAGTAAAATAATTTAGATAAAAGTTATATTACATTTTCTATAAATGTTGTTCCATATTTTTGTTTAAAACTTCAAATAAAAGAAAAAAAAAACGTGAAAAGTAAAAACCCTTCTGCTTCAAACAGTTATGCTTTAATGTGCGTCTGACCCAATAAATTAAAATTGAGCACTTATGAGCAGGTAAGAAAATTTTTTATAAATTCTCAAATAGGTCTACAATATGATAAAATTAAAATAAATGCTGGATCGACCTGGATACATAAACAATTTTAAGGGTGCTTATTAATGTGTGAATTATTATTCAATATTTTGTTATTTTACCCAACAAATTATAATCAAACTTATTAAAACGTACCTGAACTTCTATAACTGCAAATTCTAAATTAATGTTGATTAAACAGGTAACATGGGATTAAAACTGATTATACACAGAAACACCACGATGGTTTTCAGCGAGCAAGTAGAATTGACTGAGGCATTATGGGTGAAAGATAACGAGTGAAATCTCTGAGTATGCGCGTTTACTATGAGCAATATTCTGTAATTTAGAATATCATGACATCCAATGTCCCATGTAGAAATAATTTTTTTGATTTGATGCCAACTTTAAAGCTCCTTTACCCAACTGAATCCGCGAACAAAACGCCGAAAATGTTTCTGTCGACGAATCGTCGAAAATGTTAATGTGGACAAAACACCGAAAATGCTTCTATGAGCAAAACGTCGAAAATCTTTCTGTTGTGGACAAAACGTCGAAAATGTTTCTGTGCACAAATTATCGAAAATGCTTATCTGGAGTACAGTAAGTTGGCCCGGAACCATGGGTCCGAAACAGACGTTCGCTGGAAATGCTGTCAAATTTCCAGTAGTATTCAACAAGTATGCTCTATACTTCTATATCGAGAACTTAAAAACAAATTTGACGTGTAAAAAAATTGTTTTTGAAATTGTTACTATGAACGTAATTTTTTTAAAGAAAGAAATTGTAATAATTGTAACCTACCAACTTACACCGTTCACCTTCGATCACACATGAAAACAACTTCAATCGATGGTCCACAGAAAGGTTGTCGGCGTTTTGTCCACCGAAGCATTTTCGGCCATTTGTGCACCCCAAAAATTTTAAATGGGAATGGGTGTCAAATATTACAATCCATTTTTCAACAGTTTTTATTTTCAAATCCGATCATTAATTAATATCGTTTAAAAGAAATTTTATTAGGTGTTAAAAATTGCGAACAAGTGGGCTTAAACAATTGATGGAAATAGAAATGTCAGTTTATTAAATGCTCGAAATGAGTACCACCAACTTCCATACAATGATAGAGAATTTGTTCAAAATGTCGTCGTACCTTCTGCAACATTTGTGCAGTAACCTGTTCGCAATCACGTACTATACGTTGCCGTAAACATTCTAAAGATTCGGGTATCTTGGCGTAAACTTTTGACTTTCAATAGCTCCACTAAAGGTGATAGATCTGATCATCTTGCTGGCTATTCGATAGTCCAACCCATCTCCCAAAACCGTCCAACAGCTGCCTAACAATAAATGAGTGTCACAAAACTGCAAGCAGCGATCGTGTAGTCATCTTCATTGAGCTCTTTACCAAATTAATTTTATACGGATGAAATTTGTTTTTCTTTAATATGCGCTGAACACTGGTCCGTGAAAATTCTGATACAGAAGCAAGTTTTTTAGGTTCCATTGTCACGTGACCTAGAACGGCGACTTCCACCACTTCATTGTGTCTTACACGTTGTGCACTATTTCGCTTTTTATTTACTAGAGACTCCGTCTCTCAAAATATCCTCTTTACTAAATGTAAAACGTATGAATGTTGTACATGTTTATCTGCGTGTTCTCTATTAAACAATTCTACAATTCTACTAGCGGATTTATCGTTTTTAAAGAAAGCCGTAATTATTTCCACACTTTCTGCAGTAAACCATTTTTTACTGTTTAGATTATGACACACTTCTAAAATACTTGCTTATTAATAAACAAGTTGTCAGAATAAGGGTTTTTAATTACAGGTAATGGTTTAAGCCTACTAGTTAGAAATTTTAAACAACGTTCTTTTAATAAACGGTATTTATTTCTCAGGAATTAATGATTGGCTTTGAAAAATAAAAAACTTTTGAAGAGTGTATTGAAAATTTTTTTAGTTCAATAAAGCTTTTTTTTCAATTAAAAAAAGCTTTTTAAATTCAATTAAAAAGCTTTTTAAGTTAAAACAAAATTTCGTTGTTGTCTCAAACCGTCTGTCAATAATTTGTAGATAAGTTTTTGTTGCATATTTTAATGTCTGAACAACGGTGGATTGCTAAAGCAAAGAAAAGCGATTTACAAACGTTGGACCGCCAACAAATACGCTTTTCAAGTATACTCTGAACCATACTTTGTATATGTAAAGAGGCAGACGTTAAAAAGGCATGTTTCAAAATTAGTCAGTATTTCCACGTCTATAGTTGTATTTGGTTTACCACATCTCGCGAGAAACTGAAAGGCACAGGTTCAAATTCTGTTGAGGGGTCGAAAACATTTTTAAATATTTACCAACATTGGAATCTTCATGAGATTTTCCCAATACGCGACCAAGTCGCAATATCTTGGACCGATAAGGTCAACCCTGTCTTATTCTTCTTGTTATTAGACACTATGAACGGAGATTTTCTTAGAGGAATGCCCTTAGGTTGATCCCTGGAGCATTTGATTTCAATGAGACAATCTTCATCCGCTAATCGTCTATGTTTCTTGGACAAATTCCGAATAATTTTCCCCTTCTTGTTTTGGTAGTATTTTCTTGCAGCTGAGTCTAGGAGCTTTCCGCGAATGATGTCTGGGTTATTTGACAGGTCATTGGGGTACAGGATTTCCCTGCGGATGCTGGTGACTTTAGCAGTAAAGGTTTTATTGATACATCTCTTAGTTCATTGGGCAAATGGTATCTCTCAATTTCCAAATTAAAAACCATCCCGCATTACTGGCTGTGAAACAAATACCATCGTCCAGAGAAGACAATCATCGTCCTGTTCAATTGTGGAACGTTCTAATTTTTTTCTGTATTACATACATAACACTGGATCGATTCAGGAAATTTATTCTGAATCTCAAGGTCGGAGACGGCGTCAGTAAAGACGTTAATTATTATTATTATTATTATTATTATTATTATTATTATTATTTGGACCGTACTCGTTACACTTGTCTTTGCTCTCGTATTTGACTGGATTTCTAAGCTGCAGTTTCTTGGGACTCCTTCCCTTGGACCGTTTCATATTATTTTGAGGCCACTCCCAAATTGCTGGAACACTAATATTTTCCTTGGAGAACAGCCAAATGGCAACCAAAAGCAGCCTTTGGAGTAGGCCATAACGGCGGAGAACATCCGGTGCTGGTAACTTCCTCTATTTGAGTAATCAATTCGCTTTTCAGTACATTAAAATACATTGATGTTGGCCAACAGCCGTGCGGAACGGTTGGAAAGTCTGGAGAACACGCTACTGACTTTAATTCTAACACGAAACTTTTCAAAAACGCCATCTGTGGTACTCTTTGGTGCAGAAGTACTGTTGCATTTCTTGTAATCCTCCAACATATGTGCAGGGATATTCACCAGATTTTGTGCAAGGGCGAAGTGGTAGTTTTTTTTTGTTGCATCCCACTGATTCTCGTTATTATAGCTGGCAGCAGCTTTTGCATCTTTTTTAAATCTAGAAAACATTTCACGTAAATTAGAACCGAATGTATCAAACATTGAAGTAAGTTGCAGTAAACATTGCTAAGTTCTTGGAAATGGGGTCCCTTAAAGCCTTCGGAAATGCCGTATACCAATTAAGCTGAACAGCTTTGAATTGAGAATGGCATGGTTGAAGCAATCGTGTTTTTCCACAGGTATGCGACCGGGATAAGTTACTTAATTGTTAGATATCCCAGGAAATATGAAACTATCAGCGTCAACCAATAGATGAGGCCATAATCATCTAAGCTGCGTTTGAATCCGTCTAGTAGAATGTTAATGTTCATTGCCTGCAAATTCAACAGGTTTTAGTGTGAAGATTTACGTATAATGGCTTTTTTGTCGTGGATCCGATTATGATGGCGCAACCTGACTGGACTGGGTAAGAATGGCCGTAGGATCGGTTTGACCAACCGGCGTCACAGGTCAATCTTATGAATGGGTAGGTTTTGTCTCCAACTCTGATGTCATCCGCAATCTTATAACTTTAATATGGTGAACGCATCTTGATATTATACGGACATATGAAAGCTGTAAAATGTGCAAGGTTTCAAAAAAGTACATTAATTTTGCGACATGATGAGGTATACCACTTGTCCAAATTGAAGATGTTTCTTTATTCCAATAATTTTTTCATTATTTTTGTTGTGCAGGTTGCATACGTTACACAGATATTTGAATTTAAATTTTGGTGGTCATAAATTTCATGAAATGTTTTCTTTTTTAATAATTTTATGTTTTTGATAAGTGAGTTTTCTCTCAAAATCTGGTAGTTTTCGTTGTTGAAGTTGATGGTGCAAGGGGTGTTTTGGTACCTAATGTGTGGCCATTACATTGATGTGGATTTGTCCAATTCATCACATGGAAATTAATTGATTGGTTGTTGGTTTTTGAATTGATAGGCTGGATGGACCAATTCTATTACTGCATTTGTATTAAAGCACCAAACTAAAACAACCACATTTTTTAAGCCATCAACATCTCGGTGAGTGTCGAAACTACATTACCTAAAAATAATTTCCTATTTTTGGAGTTTTCAATTTTCTCCTCTCTCCGGTTTACATTCAATTGTCTACGTCTTGCTTACTCTGGCGTTATTGTAATGGATGCACTTACTAGGAATCATTGTGTCGATTAAAGAACCAAACATTCACACCTGCAAACTATAATCTACTAGAAGGTAGCCGAACCAGTTCATCTTGTCGTGGTTCTTGTTTTATCAGTTAGCCTAGCAAAAGTCAACATCTACGAACCAAAAACTAAACGAATACCGCATCCAGTAAACGTTCTTTACTCAATAATTTATATTAATATTCACTTATTTTTTATATATTTAGTTTATTTATTTATTCACAAATTTAATTATTATACGATTAATTTTTGCATTGAATTGACGTAGGAACTTGGTAAATAGCGTAAATAGGGAATCAAAAATTAGTAACTTTTTTTTTGTAATTGGTAGCATTCCGCAGATTGTAAATGCCAACAGCTGATGCTGGAAAGAATTGTTGCCAGTGCAGTATTAAGTTAAATTTTTTAATACTTGATTATATAATTTTGTTTCCTTAATTCACTAATTAGATAATTTATTTATTTAATTGTTTTTGTAGTAATAATGTTTCTGTAGCGAGTTTATTAATATCTTACCAGTCCATTAAAATTGTTTTATTATATACCAACATTTGTAGTACATATTATTTAATTTTAAGACGTTACACAATTTATTGTTAGTCAAATACATCATGAAAATTTCATGACCACAGTCAAACCAACTCCTACTGACAATTTTTCGAAAACAGTCTTAAATTAATCCACTTTTAATTCTCTGAACGGAAATGAAATTGTGTATGCTGCAGCTAAGGATTTACTTCAGCGAATTAAAAAAATTCTATTATTAACAATACGTCTACATACTGTGAAAATTCTCATTAAAAAGCATGAAACAACAAATTTTGTTATAATGTGTAGTAGGGTGTAGTGAAATTGCAAGAATCTTGCGTATAAGATTGAGACCAAGACCAAAACTTTGCATGCAAGACCGAGATTTAGAATACTAATGCAAGACCAAGAGCAAGAATAAATAAGCAACGGCAAGACCAAGAGCAAGAATAAATAAGCAACGGCAAGACCAAGACTTGTGTTTGACCACCCCTAAGCTTTAGGCCATTCAGAAAGATCTTTCTAAAGAAAGGATTTATTGTTTATTGGATGAATTAGGAGTTATCGTCCATAAATGAAATGTGTGTCTAACGACATCTCGTGTAATCAGGGACACCTATAATAGTAACAAACTAAGCAATGCCAACAGATAACTGTAACGACGGATGAATGTTTAAATGCAAATCGTTATCTAAGCGATAACGTTAATGCAATAAACACTCGAATCGTTACAGTTATCTGTTGGCATTGCTTAGTTTGTTATCTTTTTCATTGGATATAATTTTCCCCGGTCGGTGTGTATCAAATGCTCGTGTATTCAATTATTTCGTTTGTTTCAAAAAACTGATTCTAGAGATGTAATCGTTTCCGTTAATAATTTCGTCGAATTTAGGTTAGACGGTCCAAACGTTTATTTCTCATCTCTTTAAGGTGTTTACTTGTACTTGCAAGTTGGTTTGGTATTGGGAATAATCTGCGAAGTGGTTTATCTCTAGCGGCGATAGCTGTTCGGAAAGGGTGTTCCACCATGGATTCCATAAAAAAAGTTTTAGAGATTTCCCATACAGCCACGAGAGGAAGAGTACCCAACTTCGTCGTCATGATTACACTAGATATTAAAAACGCATTTAATGAAGCGCTATGGGGAGAAATAATTAATGGACTTGAAAACTTCAAAATGAGCGGATACATCGTAGACTTAATTAAAAGCTATGTATCCCAAAGATCTTTAGTCGTTTGCTACTCAAAGAACCTACCCATAACCTGCGGAGTCCCCCAAGGCCCGACACTTTGGAATGTCCTCCTCATTTGCAACTTACCACCTGGAGTTAACACCGTCGCATATGCAGATAATCTTGCGGTCCTGGTTGTAGATACTACCAAGGAAAAACTTGAAAATAAAGCAAACCGAGATATTCGAATTATTGAAGATGGTCTTCAGAATATAGGTCTCAGACTGTATCCCTCCAAAAGTGAGGTTTTAATTCTAGCTGGTCGTTATAAACTCAAATCAATCTCTGTTAACATCGCTGGCGAACTAATTCACAGCAAGAGGGAAATCAACTATCTGGGGTGCAACATAGGGCATAACACTAATCTGGGTCTCCACATACAGTTGTTCTCTATGCAGCGCTGGTATGGGTTGACTGGTAAGCTCGTAAAAAATATGAAAAAGTGCTGGATAAACTAAAAAGGAAAGTTGCCATTAACATCTGTAAGGCCTATAGAACCACGTCGACCGAAGCCATCTTTGTTGTAGCATTTACTATACCCTTCAAATTACTGGCTCACGAACGTTCGTATAAACCACACGCCAACAAAAAAGATGCAAAAAAAGCAGCCAGAGCAACAACACTGATGAAATGGGAAGAAAGATGGGAGCAAGACACACCGATAGACAAGTGAACTAAAAAAATTTTACATAATATAACACCGTGGATAAACAGATCCCATGAGGAAGTGGATTACTACCTTACGCAAATATTAACAGGCCATGGATGTTTCAATGCATATCTAAACCGCTTTAAGAGGAGGGATTCACCGAAGTGCATCTACTGTGACAGCGAGGAGGACACAGTGGAGCACACATTCTTCGATTGTACTTTCTGGGAGGACTTCAGAAACACTATGGAGGGAGCAATTAAAACATGCATAAGATCGGAGAACTTGATAGACATCATGCTATTGTCAGCTCATAACTGGTACGAAATTTCCAAACTAAAATTCTTAAAACTAAAGAATGTGACGAAAGGGACTTGACGGTCTTCCTGCTGAAAGATAGTCTAATCTAGTTTTTACGTCTAATCATAGACAACACACTGTACACCTTGAATAAAATAAAATAAAAAAAAACTCGAATGCAGACACTCTTCAAAATAAGTTTCTTTTTATAAACTTGCAGCAATGTGCCCTTTCCTATGCGTGCTCAACAAGTCATGATTATGCAACAAAAAACAAAATAATACAACATTAATGCAAGGATACTCCGAAGGGACATGTTCTTTACAGAGCATAGGGAATGCTTGAGTTCTCAGCTGTCGGGTGTCCAATTCATCTGATAGACGGTCCCTCACCTACAACTATGAATTTTACTCTTTTGGCCCTATGCTTGTAGTTACTACTGTATCGAAGATCCATTGTGCTTGCTACACTGTCCTATCAACTAAAACATTAAACCTCACTTAATTGGTCTTATTTCTGAAGATTCTCACCACGTATTACGAGGAGTCAGTGATCTTATGAGGACCCGTGAACGCGTCTGATTCACAATATTCACAATAGCTCCGGGAAGAGCTGCATTTTAACATTTATATCATCCTAAAACACCATAATCCTACCTGTGTCATAATAGACAAATTTCATACTACATAGTACCATTCTTATACTTATATGTACTTTCTCACCTCATTTTTTTTTATGTACAACAATTTTAATAAAACTGTAAATATTAATACACCGCCGCCAAATGTAATTACATTTGTGTGCTCAATTGTATGACGAGGCCCTGACCCGGCGAAGAATACCAAAAGGCGATGCCACGGGTCATGGCTAACCGAGGAGAGGGCCTCTTGAGGCTGTGAAGGAGGCAAGCCAACGCCTGGGGTAAAAAATAAAAAAAGCTGTAATTGAAAACTGTAATTCTAACCTTAAATTTCTTATAGAGCTCTCAAAGTGTCAAAAGGTTTTAATTTACGATTAATTTTTCCTACTGTCAAAAGTGACGTATGCTCCCGAGATAGAGTAGTGAAACTGTCATTATTTCTAATAGAGACAGTGATGACAATAGATGTCTCACTTTAATTGGGTTTCAAGATCACGTGATTTTTTCAGTCATGTCTAATTAATTTTAGTATTTTTTGTAATTTTAAAACTCGTTTATTTTACCTATTTGATAATTTTATTTTCTAATTTTGCTGTTTCCCAAGTTCCTACACATAAAGCTTAAAAATAATGTAACCCCTTCTAGTTAATGTTCATTAATATACTTTCAAGTACTTTTAATGAAAAGTTCCCTTTAAATCTAAGCAGGACCTTTTAAATTTAGTAGCAACATGGCGGATATGCGGTGTTAAGTAGCTATGTCTCCACTGTCTCTAATAGAGTCACTGTAGTAATCTTGAAAGAATTCGGAAAACGTCGGTTGTGAGGAATATCGTTTTATCTCTGGTAATGCAGAATGTGTTGAAATTTTAACACGTTAATTAATATTTTAGTAAAAAGAATCTTTTTAAAAATCGAGAGTACATTGCCACCTGGTCATTTAAATTCGTTAAATTCTGCGAATTTCTTTTGAATCTTCTAATGTTCTTAATAGAAACTTTTCAACAGTCATTATCTTTGAACTTACAGCAACGTTCTTTGAGTCGGTGTCTTTTAAGAACTAAACAGAAGAAAAATAAGAACTAACACCATCATTTAAAATACCGTTTTTTCGGAGTCACTCGGAATTGAAAACATCTATTTTACTATGCAACGCCATTTTAATTACAGTTTAATAAACATTTAGTAAATAGTCAGCATTTTTGTGCACATTTAATTGTAATTAATTAGATAAAAAGATTTGCAATCCTCGGATCGATTAGGATCTTCATATTTATTTCTTTTTTAAACAAATTATTTTTGGCGTCGGCTCGATTACTGTTAGTAATTTGCCGCAATTCTGAAGTAACTTTCGCTTAGTTAAAAAAAATTACATGCACAATTAAAATTTATGACGAAGCTTAAAAAAGGGTACGCGTTGTTTCAGACATAAATAAACGTATGATCTAAATATTCAGGTGCTCTGTTCATAAATAACTTAGTGACTATGTCATTACGCAATGCAATTTCCAGAGACTTAATTAAGCAATTTTTCAAAATTCCAAATCATTTATCAAGACTTTTCTAACCGAAAATTTTAAATTGCAGCTTTGTAGTAATTTTACCTTTTCGTTTTTTTAAATTTTTTTTGAAACATTTTCATGCACGCAAACTAATTCAGTGTAATAAACATTAATAATATTTATGCTGTGAGGCCAGCGATGATTAATTTAACCGCAAGATAAATTAAAAAATGACTGTTTTGGCAAAAAGTAATGAAATAGGAGAACACAGAAATACAGTATTTTCACATTCCTAGCTTTCTATATCTGCATTTCTATTTTCCTGCCAACAATTCGTTAAAATTAAATATAGAGGTAGCAGGTGTTAATCCACATATTATTATGTATGCAGTAGTTGATGCATTCATTGTTAATATCCAGCGGATTGAAATTCTCGGTTCAGAGAATTTTTATAATGAAATAACCCTTTTATCCGATTTTCTCATAATTGTTTAGATGCCCTTCATCGTGTACCTCGAGTAAAATTAGTTTTACTTTTTTACATTGTAATTGCAGAGTAAATGAAAACGGAGACTTATTTACTTTATTTAATGATAAACATTAGAGGGATGCAGATGGATTGAATATAAACAAACCTTCTCTGGTACACATGTGTTAGCTTAAATGGTTTAAATTCCCTAACAATTTGTTTATAAATGATTAACTTGAATTGTGACCTAATTTAAATCTTTTATTTCGACATCTCAATCTTTCGTTGATTTTATGATTTGTGCAGTTTGGGTATTAAACTAGACCAACTTCCTAATTGATGGCAATATAAAATCCTTAATTCACTTTCGTAATTCATAAAATCTCTTGTGATCTTCCGACTAAACACGTGCACATAAACATAATGCAGCTGAATATGGAATAAGGTGTGCCGTGAAGATGATAAACTACTCCTACTGATATCCTATCAAATGAAGAACAAGACCTACCCACATTCTATATCTGTACTAAACAAATAATACAGATATTAGAATCATTTCATAGCTATTTATTTTAATCTCTCAAGTTATTTTAATTTATCGTTTATGCACGTCTATATTGCATTCTAAAGAGGAAACTGTAACGAGAAGGTATGCATTTCTTCTTTTATGCATAAATGATCTGCCTTATACTTAATACAATTCTACAGAAAAGTTTGGCACAGTTCGAAATGTTGATGGTTTCCTTTGAAAATTTAGTTGAAGCTTAAGGTATTCTGTTAATTACGCGTAAAAGATATTTAATGCTCGAGTAAGATCATCACCTAAACTTGTTTGGACATTTTTACGAGCACTTGTTCATTGTCAAAGATTATTTCAAGCTAAACTTCTTCTCTTTTGACGTTAGTAAATATATTTGATGAAGGATTTCCCAGAAGGTGTAGGTAAACCGAGAAATTTTATATTTAGAAGAAACCTTTGGCACCTGAACATTAAAAAAAATAGAATGAGAATTAACTAAATTGACAGGGTAATTAGTTTTCTTTTTAATATAGTACTAATTTTGCGTTTTACAATAACTTAAATAATTGTTTGTAATATTTCTAAAATTTAATTAGATCATTTTTAACAAACCCACTGAGAATTTAAAAAAATTATAGCCTCAATAAATAAAATGGAAATGTGAACCATTTTTCAATGCGTACTCTACTTATCACCGGCTATTACCGTTAAATTTATTTCCATCAAATAACCGATTTTAACGTATAATTCGTTAATCGTGCCAAAAGCGTAAGAGACAAATTCTAATTGATGAATAACTTCTTACATAAAGTAGAAATCGATACGTATCGCTTAAAACCATATATGTACAAAACGTTGTACCGTAACGTAACAATTAATTTGACATTTTATACACTATAATCACAAATACCTTAATTCAGTTGCACATTAATTTATGCATGTATGTATACGTACATACCTAAATTGGCATGGAATTTTGTTTGTCTTTCTCATTAAATTTAAGATTTGTCATTACTTAATTCTGACATCATTATCCCAGTGTTCTAATTTTCGGTTTAATTCATTTTAGCTGATGCTAGAATGTGTTCGACAACACAATGCATCAGACTGCAACATAAGCGTATTGAGAAGTGCATAAAAACGCATCTTGTCAGCGTAATGAGTATTCAACATGCCGATGATGCTTAGGTGCACTTATCTTAACAAATTCTTTTCTATCAAAATTTTGTAAACCAATTCAGGTTTTTCTAGTTTGTTATGTTAGGATTTCTTCCACGTAATGTTAACTGTTTTAAAAGGGCATATCAACTGATAATTTTACACGATCATAAACAGAAGTTGAAATTTTACGATGTTTGCAATTATTACTCGATTTTATTATTATTGCTAGTATCTGCGGTTGTAAACATCCCGATTGCATTAAAGTTTGAATTTATGCATTTATAAATAATGCATTTGCGCAATAATTTAATTTATCTTTTAAACCTTCAAGATAAGTGGATAAGTTTGATAACATATCGTAAATTACAGGATGGCACAATGTTTTGCGGTGTTGGTCTACGATATAAACAAAGAGTAATTACTAATTATCAGTTGTTAGTTCCACTGTCGGTTGTATTTAACTTGTTTCTAATGGGACGTTCTTCCTATTTAAAATGTCGTTGGACAACTAAGTTGAACGTAATATCTCGACCTTTACTTTAATGATTATTTTGATCATTTGTCTATTGGAATTCATGGTACCAAAAGTTTTTACATGTTGTTGTTACCATTTTTAAAGTAAATTTTACAAAAAAAGATTTTTTGGTTTCAAAGTAATGGGTATGGTTTAATAAATTGAATATAAGGCAACAATTAAAAAAAAACTCAATGTTTTTAGGTCAGATTTTGATTATAAACTCAAAATCTAATTCGTCTTTAAGGTTCAAAATTGCCTTAACATCAAGGTACTTTGTATGTATCTACTTAAACTGTGTTAGGAGTCACGGGGTGCTTACACTCAATAACCAGTTTGAATAGGATTATCTGGGGCCGTATTCTCGAGTTCGTACGAGTGGACTTCGTATACGAAATGGTCGATTTTCGTACACATTTTGAGAATCGGAATTTTCGAACTGTCGGAAAGGATTCGCATACGGTTCGTATCGTACGATTTAGATCGTATGGTCTTTACCCATTCGAAATGCAGCAACGTATACGTAATGAAGTATCGTTTTATTAATTTACAAATTTCTTCACAACCGAAAATTGCTGAGAGCTAAATGCTCCATCAAAAGATTTACGCCTAATATTAGCTATTTAATAATAAAACAATAATTTTTGTGTATTAAACAAAAATCTACCTAATTAATAACCACTCAAGTGGTAAGTAACAGGTAAGTTTAGGAGTAGTTTTACAAAAAAAGATGGGCAGAAACTTTGGGAGGACGTGACGATCTCTTTAACTTCCTTCGAAGAACCCAAAAGAATCAAAATAGTGGCGGAAAGTAATTTCGATAATATAAATAAAATGTATATGTTACACTCAAACGCCGAAACCGAACAATGACCAACATTTTTACTCACGCCGCGAGATGGACATTGCATTTCAGTGACTTCGCGAAGTGAGCATTTTAGTCGGTCATTGGCCGATGCAAAATACTCAGTTCGCGTAGTGGGAAAAGATAAGTACTCTATTGCTGAAGTGAACCGAAGCAAACACGTTCTTCGGAGATTGAGCAAAACCATAATACCCACTTCGCGAGGTGGGCATCACTTTACCCTCGTCGCGTAGGAGTATTGTGCAAACGTCGAGATCGAGACATGTTACCCCGACATTAGTAACAAAGTGAAATGAAATGCAGTTTTTAATTGAAAAAGCATGTATTATAGTAAAACAACACATAAAAAGTACATGGACTTATATCAGGAAAAAACGGTTCTTGGCACTTCTTACTTGTTTCCACAAGAGGTGCTGACATTTGGAATTACACTTTCATTGTGATTTTACACATTTGCAAGATTTGCCAGAACAATTCTTCTTGCAACCACATCTAGTGAAACCGTGTTTGGACCCGGATGACATCATTGTTTCTTTACGGACGTTCAGTTGTTCATCCGGTACATTGATAGTTTTAATAAATTTACTAGGAGTAAACTGGAAGTCGTTTCGACAAAACTCTTTGTCTAGAACTCCGTGCCTCGTACCAAGGGTGTAAAGAGGTCATCGTTCTTATTTGTGACTACTGCCATTACATTTCCTGGTCAACATCAGGAATATTAACCAATACAGTATCTTCGACTGAAACTGGGGTTAGTTTTCTTTCAGTGCTCTTCAACATTTTGGCTGCCTGACTTTTTAAGGCAGTTATAGAGTTTTCCCTTGTTGCTTCTATGGCTAATTTTCTAGAACATAGAGTGCACAGGGGTAAGTTTAGGTGTTCTTCATTTGAAGCTTTATCATGAATGTGTTGACCACATTCAATACAGCTATTTCTTTTGTCACAATCGACATCACAGAGTGTGATGGTATCACTGGGCATTGGTCCTGTTTCCACATGTTTGTTGTTGTCTACAGCCCTTGGCACTATTTTCGCAGCAAATTCATCCTCAGTGGTTCTTTCTTCGTTGTCTACTCCATTTAAACTTCTTTCAAGCTTTGAGAGCTCTCCTTCAAGTTGTTCTTCAGTTGTTATTATTTTTAAGACGTCAGCTGTCAATGGGGAATCTAACAACCCTTTTTTCTGAGGTGAGCCAAACATGGTTTTATACGTGGTTTTCTTAATCCCACTGTGATAGCTGTTGTTCTTTGTATTTTGTCCAATCCTGAGACCGTTTGCCCAACCTGAAGTGTTGTCAGCCATTCAAGCCACAAGACTTTCTCGAACATCTTGATTGGCCCGTTCGATTGACCCCTTACTCTGTGAGTGTCTTGGTTTTATATGTACTAGTTTTATGGCACTCCATTCACTGGCTAGTTTCTCAATTACCTGAAAACCACACAAGCTGCAGCAAAACAAGCTGCAACAAAAAGGTTTTAAAATTTAATCTTGAAAATCGCAAAATATAACTTTCACAAAACTGAAAGCAACGCTTTCCGTAACACAAACGATATTAGAAGCATGAAACGTACCCCCTGAATTTAACCAAATTAACATTATTCAATATAATTTTTCTAGTAGTCAATGCAAAAATGCGTGATTAATTTAAGTTTTACTAGGTCTATAACAATTTCATTTTTACACTCACCTTGTTACAAAATTTCGTCCATTGTCACTGCGCAAGATGTATGGAGCCTCAAATAAGCAAAATATATCAAAAGAACGTCAGAAACATCATCAGCTGTTTTAGTTTTCAAGGGACGCAGAACAACAAACTTGGTGAGATGGTCTTGATAATTAATCTTGTTTTTCGCCGTATAAAAATATTTATTACTATATAAAATATTTCGACTTACTTAGCAGTTTGAAAAACAACAATGGCCGTCCTTTTGAAACAGAGTAAGCGATTTTATTAAAACCAAATATCTTACCTGACATCACGAATTCAATGCTGTCATGATGATCTAAAGGGTATTACCTATGAAAAATTACTCCAAGGTCGAACACCTCTTCCAAACGCTTCAGCTCTGAACAATTATTTTTATAGTTATTGATTCTAGAATGCATAGATTTAGAAAAGATATAGACTTACATTTTGACAAATTTAAATGCAATCTATTCTGTGCACACCAATATGCTAGCATATCTAAATTACTTTATAAATTATAGGAATCTTTAACAGTGTTCATAATTAAATATTTTTAGGTCGTCAGCAAACATTAATATTTGAGAGTTCATGAAAATGTTCTGAATATCATTAATAAATAAATTAAATAATATAGGACTACAATGAGATCCCTGTGGCACACCCGATAAAACCTCTATACACCTAGACTTATAGTCTGATACAAACGAACCACTCAATTAATAATACTATTATCAAATCCGTATTTATTTAGTTTATTTAAAATTATTGAACAATCTACTCTATCAAAGGCTTTAGAAAAATCAGTGTATACACTGTCCACTTGTTTATCTTTTTCTGAAGCGTAGGATAGGACGTGTCTGTATTACAGTAAGTTTGTGTGGGCACATATCCGTGTTGACATTGTGTGTTGATATCCATCCTAATTGTTAGGCGATTAATTTATTCAAAATTTTGGAATAGATACACTTCTGTAATTCTCAACTAAGTGACGTTCACCAGATTTAAATATAGGCGACAGATTTCCATTTCCTAGGAAAAGTACTTGTTTTAATTGACGGAGAGAACAATAAATAAATCTGTTTACATAAAGGAAAAGAAATTTTTTTAAATAAAACTACTGTTAATCAAATTAGGCAGCAAAAACGTCCGATATATAAATACTAAATAAAGATTGAGCATATGTATTTTTGTGTGAGTTTAATTATTATAACCAACTTCACTTCTAAAGTCATAATTGTGCATGTATTGTAATACATCTAAGGTCTGGTCTTTTCACCTCCAGTTAATTTTATCTGTTCGTTAATCACCTTGGAAACACGACTATCCAATGATTTGATTGGCTCAAAACTGTGTTTCCATAGTAGTTAACCGACTGATAAAGTTAACTGGAGGTGAAAAGATCAGACCTAAGTCAATAAAATAAGGACAATTAAATCAAACAAATGCCTAAATAATCCTCGTTCTTCAAATGTGAAGCTTGAAGCTGAGAGGGTACATTTTGAAGTTTTTTTTTTATGTTTTAACATTTGTTATTTTTATTTATTACTATTTTTATTTTAATAAAACTTTTGAAACTTTGAATATAGCGTAATTTTGACACCTGCTTTGATTATGAAAAATGTCACTAGGTACCTATCAAAAATGTTATTTTATATGTCAAAACTTTGAAAAATCTGATTTTGACGAGTCTAGAAAAAATGGGAATAAAAAGCCTCCGGAAGTCCACCTCAAAAAAAACCGGGAATAAAAAATCTGGATATATAAGTACCCAGAAAAAAGCCAGTGAAAAAAACCGCCGAAATAAAGCCAGGATGTAAAAGCTGGTGTCTAAAAAGTCACCGAAAAGAGCCTATGGAAAAAGAAGTCCGGTGGACGATGCCTATAAAAATGTATATTATCGTATGTACGAGGGTGGTCTGAAAAGTTTCCGACCTAACATAGCTACAAGAATGTTTATCTTAAAATTTATTTTATTTTTCTTCATAGTCTCCTTGTGACTCTATACACTTCTCCCAGCGATGCACCCATCTCTTTAATCCGTCCAAATAGTACTCGGCGTTCTTCTCTGCAAAATAATTATTCACGAAGGTGTATGCCTTCTCATTTGACAAAAATCTTTGTCCTCCGAGCGCAGTTTTTAGTTGAGGGAACAGAAAGAAGTGGCTTGGGGCTAGATCTGGCGAATAAGGTGGATGGTCAAGCAGTTCAAACCGTAATTCATGGATTTTCGCTATTTCTGCTTTCAGCTTGTCAAGTAAGATGCGTAGTATGCTCCTGTAATGGTTTTCCCTTTTTGAAAATAATTAATTAGGATAACTTCATGACTATCCCAAAAAACAATCGCCATCACTTTCCCAGCCGAAAAACCAGATTTTGCTTTTTTTGGAGCCGGTTCCCCCTTTGCAGTCCACTGTTTTAACTGTATTTTGTTTCAGGCGTATAGTGGTGTATCCAAGTTTCATCTACAGTAATTAATCGTCGTTTTTAAACCTCCGTTTTATTGCGCCTAAACTGCGCCAACAGAGCATTGGAAATGTTCAAATTTCGAACACGAAATTTTTTTGGATGTAACGTTAGCAAAATATTTTAACGCGGCACCCAACGCGCGGACAGCTTTCTCATGCCTAGATCTTGATTTAATATATGACAAAACACGTTCTTTGGACATTTTCATTGCCTCTGCTATCTCTCTCACTTTAATTCGGCGGTCGTTTCAACACCATTTGGCGATGTTAAAATTCAGCTGACAAAATTTCACAGTGGCAAATGACGGTGAAAGTCCCTGTATACAGAGTCTAACTCATCTTTAATTTGCGTAGGCGTATTCCCTTTCAAAACAAATATTTTATGACAGCTCGATAATCGATTGTCTCCATTTTCTACAAAAATAATCACATCGACTCACTCAAACGACTGTCAAATAAAAAACTGCAGCGTCAAAATGGCTGAAACTTTGATGTGTTGCTGTTAAAAGGCGCACAACTACATCCCCTGACTTTTATTGAGGAGTGCTGCCATCTTCACGTTGAGGTCGGAAACTTTTCAGACCGCCTTCGTATATACTATTAGATTTGTTAGAATTACTGTTCTAAAATCTGGAGACCATTCTATAATTTTCATAATAACAACCTTGATAAACTGCAGCGAAAGTTTTAAAATTTCTGTTTTACATGAAACAGTAGTGTATCCAGTACATAATTAATCATGTAGTTTATGTATGCATTCATAGTATACTTACACACTTTTAACTTTAATTAAAAATTAAATATTCCCAATATGTTATTATTATTATTTTTTTTTATTTTTATTATTATATTCTCATTAAATCGTAATAGGTAATGAAGGTTCAATCATTTTATTGACAAGTAATTAACACTTGCTTCATTATTAACACATCTGATCACTCGATGCGTCTTTTTTTCTCCGGTTTTTTTCGTCGAATTTTTTTTCGCCAGTTTGTTTTTCCGCAATTTTTTTTCGTCGGCTTTACTTCGGCTTACCAATTTTGAGGTATAGTAACAGAATCAAAGTAGGTGTCAAAATGAAAAGTTTTACTAAATTTTTTGCTCTTAGATGACTTTTGACATTTGTTCTGGAAACTGTAATCATGATAACATTTGTCAAACTCGATTAGAATTTGAATTCTAAATTGGTTTAATTCGTTTTTTAAAGTTTATTTTTAAATTTAAAAAATATTGTATGTTACATGATTATTACTCATGTGGTATAATTATCACAAAAATCATGCTTTCCATCACTAATAACATAAATAGGTATTTTGTAACTCTCTTCTCTAGTTACATAAACAGCTATTTTTAACACTAACAAACGGAAATAAAGCAGTCAGATTAACAAATTGGTTTAAACAAAAATCTTATTAATAAATGTTCGCTACGAAATGGGGAAAATGTATTTAATTAATAAAATAAATAATTAATTTTCTACAAAAAAATAAAACTAATACCATACAATATTCGCTGTGAAGTGCTTATAAACTTCGGCAAAAATAGGTACTTAAAATTCCTACTGGAAAAAGTATAGTATATTTAATGGAGGAACAAGCTTTCAACCCCTGCATTACAATGAACGACGTATACGCGGATGTACTATGTACTTTTAATTTTTTCACTTCGTAAAAGGGGAAGGGTTTCTGCATGAAACACGATTATGTGAAACAGCGGGTGCATTTCATTAGCCGAACTAAACTGTAACCTTTGTATTTTGTTACCCTCGATCGCTAATATTTTGCAATCTGGAATAACGTGAAAAATGGACAATTTTATTAAAATCGGCGCTTTGACCACTTTTCACTTAAAAAAACATTTCTGACGTGCCACAAATAATTAATTTTTAAATAGCATAAGTTGACTTCCTGATTTATATTTTCGTAAGATTGCTTTTAGTCAACCGACTGATCGAGACAATCTTATGTTTTATGCTCTAATAGGCATCCGTTTCTTAACACTTTCTAACACTTTTTCTTTATAAAAAATAATCCAACGCCGATTTGCAATAAAGTTAATGCCGTTTTCTGTCTTTCTATTGTCGTAATATTCATACATTGTAATTTCTTTTCGTGCCTTTGTATTTTCTGATTAAACAACATTAGCGTAGGTGTCTAGTTGTTTTAATATTAAAAGTGATTGTAACATTTAACAAGATTATCTATTTAAAGTGGTGATGATGCTTAATTGGGATGAAAAGAAACAATGCTTCTAATATTATCTGATATCGGTATTATTCACCATAGACATTTTAATGAGTCATACGTGATACTCATTTAGAGATGATATCCCCTGCAACCAGGAAGGAAGTAAAAGTAATGAACGTAGTTTGAGTACCAAACAAAGGGCAAAACCATTAGGGTAGGCGTCAAACGACATTGTGCTGGTCAGGTATATTCAAATGTTGGCGAACAATTACCATCTGATACCGATTCATCGTTTTATAAGATGTGGGTGTTAAATTAATCTCGCGTTGTCTATACGTTCAATTATGGAGTGCAATTTCATTTAACAAGGACTTGCAAAATATAACACTTGGAAAAATGTTGAATTATTGCACGTTAATATTTAATACTTTCACGATCAATGAGGCTACCGGTAGATGTTATAAAATTAGCATATAGAGCGCTAAATGAAGAGGAAGAAATTACTTCGTATGTACATCTCTGAGCATCTGCTTTAGGAATCTTAGTATTATCCATACTGTAACAAATTCAAAGAAAAATCGTTGCAGTAATTTTAATTGAGTGAAAAAGAAGGTACGGATCTGAAGAAACTGAAAGCATGGTCAATTCTACTGGTTGTAGCCAAGAAACTCTTCCATCACAACTTTTCTATCTCTAGTCTGGTCTTTGTTAGACCACGATTGTATGTCAATCGGAGTTGACTAAAATGAACTGATGGGATCGTAGATAGAGTCACACTCTTCACTCAATTAGTATTTTATTATATAACCCTAAATATGACCTCAGCGTGGATTATGCGTTGTTTACTAACATATTACGTTGGTGGTGCGTAGGTTAGAGAAATCATTCCAATCATTAGACTATTTTTAAGGAAGTCATCAACGATCCAAAAATATTATGATTGATTTTATGTGAGCTTGTGAATTGCGGTTTTGATCTAAGTTCCTAATCACAGTAAATCTATAATTTAGTACTACATGTATTTTTTAATTATTGTGTGTGTAACTCTTTCGCCGATTTTAATGATAATGACATAAACGCGTAGCTTAATTCAATCTGCGTAAGATAGATCTAAGAGATTTAAAAAAAAATTGTAAGGATGCTCCGTAGTTCGCTTTGAGGTTCTATAATTTTGCGCTCAAGCAGTTCGATATCATGTTTTTTGTACTAGTCTCAAGTTACTATATATTTTTAGTGATGAACCACTCTACCCTAATGGGCGAAACGTGGACAAAAATGAGGTGCGGTCACCACTTTGACACCAAATAATCTGGCATAATATTTTTGTTGACAGACAGCCGGATCATGCTCCAAAAACGAAACTGAGTAACTGTTCAGTTCAGATTTTCTCTGCAAACATTCAATTCTAAAATAAACTTAGTGTGAAAAATTCTTCTTTTCGTAAACATTCTTTGGACTACAATATCCGGACACATTTTCTTTCGTTTCCGAATGTATTTTTGGGGCAACAGAAAACTATCAATTGCAAAGCATTGTCAGTGCCAGCCATCGTATAAGTCGAACTCATACGTATTCCGGAGCGTGTGTGGTCAACGAGCTATTTAGGCAATACCGAAACCCAGCTCTGCACAGTATTTCCGTGAGAGGATTTCCGAAACGTGTTGGATATGAATTTTATATACATTTTATACCCAAGACGGAAGAAATCGAAAATATTAAGGCCCAGTATGTAAATACTCAGCAATCCCAAAAACTATTATTAATATAGATTTTTTTTTATATTGTCGAAGAGTCAATTAGATTTTTCACACAGTTCATGGAGACATAACAGCCTTCATAAAAATTTTGTTTGTCTTTTCTTTTAACACTTGTCCACATTATTGATAACCATTTTAACCTTAACGGTAATTAATTGTTTGAGGATACTTGGGACCATGGATAAAAAATTATTAGGCCTATTTTAGAATTTGTAATTTTATTATTCTTTAAGAATATACTAAAACAAAAAGTAATTGCGAATAAAACATACGCAATTGGTGCACTTTGTATGAGAGAATATTTTCTATCAAATTTTACATCTGTACTGTTTCTCTTCATAAGTTGACCAATGGCCTATCTTGTCGAGCTAACGTCATTGATAGATTGCTAGTACTTTCATCTTGATACTTGATTTCTTAATTGTGGTAAGTGGGCAAAAAGCGCCACCTGATTGTGAAAAGAAATTCATATGCACACATAAAATCAATTTCTAATATGATTGAATTTTTTTTTCAATAGTACGGATGGATTCTTTATATGACAAGAAACCTTTGTACCTAAAAATTATATCGGGGAAGTTATTTAAACAGCATTTTCATCTTTCGAGGATTATGTAGCAAAAACTATAAGACATACGCCAAAATGGTAAAGTAATAATAATAAATGTCTTTTATTGAGCCATAAGGAAATAAGTAACATAACAGAAAAATTAAAGTATATTGCATCTAAAAACTCAACCATGCGAAGTTCGCTTTTTTGCAATGTATAAAATTCTCTATAAAAAAAGTAAGACAACGAGGTATGTCTTTCTTGTATAGTTCAGGTCTCAGTCGCCCTTGAAGAAACGACTAGAATTGAGGATTTTTCTCGGGATTTTACGTCTGGTTATAGAATTTGGTAGGCATCATTAAAAAAATCAAAACAACTGAAAAAATCACCAAGCATCTGAAGGGTTTATACTGATCTTCTGAGGGACCATACATAACACTTACATCACAATACAATATTTAAAATGTACCTTACGATTAAATAAATAAAATAAAGAAATTTGTGCCTGGAAAAAAACCAAAAACCTATTTGTGATAGTCAAAATTAAAACGAAATGTTTTCGGAGATTTTCGGAAATTGTATATTCTGTACTATTTACATTATTTTTATTTTTGTAGGTAAGGGACATTTACTTATAGTTTACTCTACCCCGGTTTTTATGCCAACTTGAAATAAATAAACGCAGTATTCCAATTTTACGAGTAGTTAGTAATAAGATGTGGAATAAGTTTAACATTAGACTAAACAAACATTGTAGAACAACAGACAGTGCTTACGTCTTCATTCAGTAGATGCCAATATAAATTCTTCTTAATAAAAATGAAAGTATTGAGAAGAAACAGAGGTGGTGACAACTTTAACAGACGTAAACTGAAGGCAAAGATCAAAAGTTGAGCTTTTGTTTCCATCTTCGTCACATTTGGCATTTACTGAACGAACACCTAAGCAACTAGATACTAAACTAACTGTTGTACGACTGCTGTGCAACAATAACTCAATAATTTTGATTTCTCATCTACCCACATAGAGATGATAAATCGCGCAAATGCTTCATTGTACTTAATTTTCTCATTCTCTGACTGCGTATGCAGCTGAGCAACTGTCATGCACATAGAATCTCATATCCTGAACTAAAAGCTATAGTAAAACGCTGCATTCACCATTCTTTGTTACAAAAGAAGTCCACCTGCAAAAAGACTGCCAAAAACGTTTACAAACACGTTTCTGCAGATATGTGTGTTAAGGCCTTTCAAGGCTTGTCTTTAGATCGATGTTCTTCTATGCTTGTTTGTTTCAATTGTGTGTCGTTATAGTACAAAAAATATTTTCTTTCTCTCTTGTCTGGTCTGTCTGATGTGATGCTTGTTCTTTGTCGTCTTTGGTGGCTACCTATACTGCTACAAATTGCTTATGCTATTCATACAATTCGATCGTGATAAACTTTCTTTCCCAAAATGTATACGGAGCCTGCTTAAAGTTTTTCGGGTTTGGTGCTTTCTTAAGCAAGACATTTGGTAATTACGCGCTGTGCCAAAGGCAGGTGTACCTTTTGCTATTTGTGGTAGTCTAACTGCAACGGTCGCTTCACGTTAACTATGATTTTCACAATTCTGAACATCCCCACTAACAACGAAACATTACACTACATCAAATCTAAATGCTGGTTCATGTTTGATCCACTTAGCATTCAATAGCTGCTTGCAAATTCCTTCTTTGGTTTTTAATATAATTGTACCGCGTGAAACAACTGTCTAGATTTAGAGTTTGGTGCGGTAAAATAGTGTTGTCTAAGAGACATGATTGAATTTCTGTTGGGTGCCATTATTGCTCTGTCATTAGCATGTGTCTGATGTGTGCAAAGTCGACCCCAACACAGAACCTCGAAACATACTTCATTTACTTCATGTAATTTGGAGGAAGTTTCAAATTTTTTTACATAAAAGATTTTATCTATGAGATAGATAGAAGCTCTGGAGAAAAATTCATTTTACATTTTAAAGAGACTTACACAAACTCTGTCAAAAACTTGTTGGATTTCTAAGAGAACACCTGACCAGTGTTTTTCCCTTCTAATTTTCTTACCTTCTGAACGGCTCTAAGTAAAATGTTGCTATCTAAAGCCAAATTAATTGTCAGGGTGGTGTTTTTGTTTTCGAATAGAGGCATAATTTAGTGAAAGACTCGTTTATCCACAGACTTTTGGACAGGAAGATAATAATGACTCTGTAAAAATTGAGTTTGATTGTTGCACTAAAAAAATTTTTATGGCTAATAAAGTGACAGTTGAATATATAGGAAAATAGTATCGGTCAAATAATCCCCTTTTTCTTGCAATCTTAGGCGTCATTCTTTTATCAAAATGTTCTATTATATTTTTGCATAATTGGAGCTCTCATCAATACCTTATAGATCTATTTTTACACGTGACTGTACAGGAAGAAGTTTATTGGCGTTAAATTTCACGCGTTTGGTGACCAGTTAACATCACTGGAGTGCATTAATGTTAGAGTTTCTCCTGTTCTGTGCATCACGATATTGATTTCTGCCAAGTATTGTAACTCTGCTTTTGTTTTTCCAAATCTTCATGATAATGATGTGTGAGCGACATTTGCAAAGGCTGAGTAATAATACATATCTCCTTCACTCACGTTACACTCCTTGGCAAATGAGACATGTGCCGAAACAAATGTAATGAATTTTCTGCATACCTGAAAGGCGGGATTTTGGTCTGCCATGTTTTAGACCGCGATCTGTATAGGTCTAGCAAGCCATGCGTGGGAATGATTTATTTTAAACTTAAATTTTGGTATCGTAACGGAATCTACAACATTCAGCACCATTGGTGGAGTTTTTTTTTCGAGATACTTCAACTGACCATATGCATGAAATTTTTGGAATTAAGTTTTAGATTTGTTGGTGTGGTGACCCTGTAGTACCTTTAAATTCCCACTAAAAACTCATAATTCTATTGGATAATAAAATAAAAATAAAACTAACCTAAAATTTCAGTTATTGGCGTTTTTCTGTATATTATTTAATTTATCTTTTTTATAAAAGAAATTACTACTACCTACAACCTTTCACGAGGCATACGGTTCCACTCTATCTAAACATTTTGCTTTAGCTGCCTAAGCACTTTAATAAAACACACGTATTGTACCTTTTCACTTGTTTTAGGCACTATTTACAATTAATTATTCCAATTTCCCTTTGAACAAATTAAATAATATACAAAAAAAAACGCCAGGTTAGTTTTAATTTAGTTTATTCTCCAATAGAATTACAAGTGGGAATTTAAAAGTACTACAGGTTAACCACGCCAACAAATCAAAATTCCATGCATATGGTCAATGAAATTGAATCCCAAAAGTATGTGTCCTACTGTATAGTCACCACAAACAAATCATTACTAAGATTGAATGCATTGATGAAATAATAACTAAAAATAAAATGCTTATTTTAATAAATTTAAAAATAAATTATTAATTAGAGTTTTTATTTTTTATTGTTTTATGTATGAAATTACTTTGCCTTTGCTTGCTTAGAATTTAGTATTGAATTTATTTGTATATATTGATTTAATTTTGTTTGGTTTCAGGTAAATGTCGATTTTAATCACATTTCGAATAGAAGGGTAAGCTAACAATACTTTAATAATGCGGTTAGATTCTCCAAAAACATGTTCTGAATGGAAAACTACCCAAAGTATTATTTTCTTAACATGTTTCAAAAACATTTTGATAAGGAATAAATATACCACTAATATTTTTTTTTATCCAAGCTCCCTTGTTGAAAATAACGGATTTTCACGTTTCCCCCTCATTTTATTTATGTTTGCGCAAGTATTGTTCCGTACAACGCTTTTGCACAAGGGGAGAATCATGTCGTATTCCTGAATTTCGTATAGGATATTATTACTTAATGACAAATCGATTACGATTACGGTGTGTAATTGAATTCCCATTGTTTGGCTTTACTATCCGCACGTATAGGTACCAAAAACAGCACAATCAATAATGAATGGTGATTTAATTTAATTTACATTATAAATTGAATGCAATTTTTCTTCCATATTTATGTGCGTCAGGCACTTTCAATCGACATTATTCCCATTAATTTAAATAGGAATTTCTTATACGGATTTGTATAATTTAACGTGTATTAATGTGGTTAATGTTGCTGAAAGATGGATGTAGTCAAATTACTCACTTTATTTTCTCGTAATGTCTAATAAATAATTATTATTTAATGCTAATAAATGGGTTGTAAGGTGTGCACTTTACATGTTTTTTTTTTCAAAATTACTACACTTTCAATTTACAATGAAATTTAGTTAATTTTTGTTTCAAAAATGTTATCAGATGTTGCAATCATGTGCATTAAACATTCCAGCTCAAGCGATTTAAATGGATCGACTTCCTTTATTTTCTGCATCCAGTTTCTGTAGGGCTTCTTTTAAATGTTGATTCTTTCTATTTGTTTAAAATATGATTTCGATATAGATCTCCAGCGCATGTGGTTTGTAATTAACAATTCCACCAATAATTAAATTTGTACAGAAAAAATGTGATTTGACAAGCGATGTCAAATTTGTCATCAATTATGCCTTTTAGATTAACTTTTCCGTATTATAACTTAAATAAAATGCTTCTTACTTTTTAATAAATTATTTATAATTGTTAAATTCGTCATCAAGAGTTGGGATGTAACTTTCCGGTGTTATACAGGGTGAATCACCAGCAACGGGACGGATATTTGAAATATACAGTATGTTTCAAAAAAGTGTGGCGCATCAAAGTTATATTTTTTCTTATGGGGCATCCTGTATTTAATTGCGTTTTTTGATTGCCCGTATAAAACAAGGGATACTTTCATAAAGTTTCCCTATACCTAAATACAGAGTGTTCTGAGTTACCTCGATTTTTCTAAAAATATGGACTATTAAAATCAATTCAATTTCTTCTAATCCAATAAATCCTAATTAATGTATTCCATAATTAAATATTAAACATCTCTTTACAGGGTGTTCATTAGATCATTCTTGACTTTTAATGTATTGTTTATAATTGTTCATTCTACCAATTGAAAAATTTGCAGACACACAAAATAATGTGGCAAACAATGTCAAATTCGCTGCTAACATCTCGACCTGCAAACCATCCTCGCAAAAGGTCGGTTTCTGGCCTAGTGATACAAATAACTATTTCGGTGATCTGTCTACAATCACTGATTTTGAATCAACCGAAAGCGGCCAGAAACACCTCTTTTCTTGGGCTCGGCCGCCAAAAAAGTTACTAAATGTTGGCAATATCACATTATACTCATGATACGGAAATCAGTACAATTCTCATGCTGGAATACGTAAATAATAGGTTGCAGTACTCTTTTAGATCTTATTTTATAGACCTTTTAATAATAATAATAATGTTTATTTGTTCAACAGAAAAATAAATTGCATTAACAGAACAAAATACAATTACACATTAGTGTAGAAAACAGAAAAAATAACTAATAAAATAATAAAATATAAAATGGTAACCGGTCTAGTACAATTAGTATAATATTTATTTATAACAGTTAAATATACGTAAATACCTATGAATAATACTAACCTAACTAAAGTGATCGTTTATATTTTGCAAATATTGAGCTACAATTAAATTTTTACTATCGAAATGTATATCACAATTAGCAGAGATAGTGTTAAAAATACAGCAGATGTTCATCATTGGTGATTTATATAACATATTTGATTTAAAATTAGGATTATAAAAGTTAAATTAGATCGGGAATGGTAATAAGGTACATAGTAGTAAACTAATGAAAGTAAATGTGAAGAGTCAATTTGATTATGAACTCTTTAAACTTTAAAGGCTGAATATTAAATCTTTGTAACAAATGAGCTCGGAATAAACCTCTTATTGGGTAAGTATTATCCAATTTGTATGTTAAATACTTCAAGAATTTTCTTTGAACAGATTCAATTTTTAATATTTGATATTTGTATACAGGGTACCATATTAGAGACCCGTACTCAAGAATTGATCTAACCAGTGAAAAATACAATATTTCCAACAAATGAACATTAGTAAATGATTTAGAATTTCGAATGATAAATCCAAGAGTTTTATTACATTTATTACAAATTTCAGTAATGTGACCAGTAAAGGTGAATTTAGAATCAAAATTAACACCAAGATCCTTTATTTCTAAGCAGCGTTCTAGTAATATTGAATCAATAGCATAAGAAAAAGTTATGGGTCGAAATTTTCTAGTGTATGTTAATATTTTACATTTTCCAATATTCAACGATAACTTGTTATCAGAGCACCATTGTTGCAATTTATTCAAATTGTCTTGTAAATGAAAACAGTCCCCTATGGTAGATATCGAAGAAAAATTTTTAAGTCATCATCAAACAAAAGATGATTGCACGTTAGATTAAGGGATAAATCATTAATAAATAATAAAAATAAAAGTGGCCCAATGATAGAACCTTGAGGAACACCTGATGTTGGTATAATAGGCAGAGAAGTAAAATTATTATAAGTAACACTTAGATAACGATTATTCAAATACGACTGAAGTAGTAAGATTAGTGAATGGTCAAATCCAAATTGTTAGAGTTTGACCAATATAATGTCATGAGAAATACGATCGAAGGCCTTAGCTATATCCGTATAAATAACGTCCACTTGCCCTTGTGAGTCTAATCTTTTACTAATGTACTCACTGATACATACAAGATTAGTAGTTATAGTAGAACGTTTTTGCATAAAGCCATGCTGTTTAGTAGAGATTTGGTTTTTCACTAAAGGATAAATTCTTGACTATAAAACTGATTCAAATATTTTACTAAAATTGTTAGTAATATTAGTTGAATCACCATTATTAAACACAGGACAAATGTAGGAAGTTTTCCAAAGCAGAGGAAACTCACCAGTAACAATTGACATATTAATTAACAAATGCAACGGTTTAACAAAATATTTGAAATAAATTTCACCAAAATGCTGGGGATTTGATCTGGGCCAGCTGAATTATTAGTTTTTAATTTAGAAACTGCTTCTAATATTTCCTCTTCCGAGATGTTGACAATATTAATAAGAACATTACTCTGATTAAGAGAATTGAAGTTATAATTAAGAAGAGAGTCAGTTCTAGAGGGTAGATAAACACTACCAAAGTAGTCTTTTATCAGGCGATAAAAGTTCCAAAAAATATTTAGGATCATTATGAATTGTATTCTGTACATATGCAATGTAATTCAAATATGCAGATTTAATTTGCCATTTAGTTAACCTTCTCAGAGATTTAAAAGAAGCAGGATCATTATAATTATTGTGTTTTCTGAAACGTTTTAATTTCACTATTAAACCATTTTGGATATGTAGAAAATTTATTTTTATATACAGGGACAGATGTATCTAATACTGAGTAAAGCTTATCATAAAATGTACTACATGCTGCGTTTATATCACTAAACGTATTTCTTGATGGAGTTGTTAGTGCGGAACGTATTTTTAGAAGGTGATGTCCAGAAAAGGAAATATGCAAAGCAGGATGATAATCATCTTCCGTAACAATCGGTATTTCATCATGAACTACATTACAACTGTAATAAGATAAACAGCATAAATTCAAACTTAGAAAAAAATAGTTCAAATAAAAGTCGAGTAAAAGTTATAGACAATCAAATTTCCAACAACGTTATCTCCATAACTTTTTTGTATATTTGCCAAATTTCATAAAAATTGAACCGGTAGTATTCTTGATATCGTGTTTACATATGGACGGACGGCCCGCCACCAAACAGATAACTTTTTTGCTTCATTGTAACGTACTATAATTCGCCGGAAAAAATGGGTGTTAAAATTTTGGTTTGGAAATGACAATGACAACACAATTAAATGGTCCTATGATAAATAACGAAATGTAAATGAAACTGTTATCTAATTGTGGGTGCTTTCAAATTTTTTTACGACTTTAGTTTAATTTTTTTAGAATTTTATATATCAACAGACCTGTATGAATGTATAAACTATACATAGTTTTTTTTCTGTTCTAATATCTTTTGGTTTAGACATAGTTTATTGACGAAAATATACGTAACCGCAGCTTTAAACAAAAGTGTTAAAATCCCTTTAATTGCAAATTTACCACAGATACATAATTAAATTAATGACTAAAAAAATGAAATAAATAATATATAAATTGAACAAAAACGCCTTCCGGGATTGGAGCTTGTACAAAAGGTAACCGTAGTTGCCAACGTTTTGCTACCTATCGTAATAAAAATAAAGTACCTAAAGTAAATGTTCGCCATTAACCGCATGACAGCCAAACGCCTTGAACATTGTGAATCCTATCAATTATTCTTTCTCTAAGAACACGAAGATTGTTCGACCTATTTTTGTAGACCACTGACTGCAATTAACTCCATAAAGTATGATCAAAGGTGTTAGGTCTGGGGATCTTGAATTGTGTGGAATTATTTTCTCATGAGAAAAAGACGAAAATTGTGTTGAAAACATAAAAAAAAACATAAATTCTTGAAAGTTTCCATCTGCTATTCCTTCAACGTCGTGAGAAAAGGAATATGAGAAGGGAAATTTTGAAGAATGCAAATTTTATGTTCTCTAGAGAATTTTGTCTATCTCATGAGAAAATAATTTTCCTAATTTCAAGAATAGTCTTGTTCGGAAATATGTATCTCTTGTCTTGTTGTCGATAATGGATTCTACCCTTTTTAGTAGAGTAATGTTTTATTGCTTATCTGGTCCTCTTTTTTCTATTCCCAAATAAAAATTTGCCAACATCAATGTTTTCAACAATTTGGATTCAAAAAAGGTTTTGTTAAACTCCAGACCATTTTTCTCAAAAATGTAACATACCAAAATGAATACACCGCTGTAATCTCAAAACAAGCTCTTTCAAAATTTGAGATCAATTCAAAAAAAATGTTGCCCACCTTAGGAGGCTCCAAAGTTTTTTTGCGAAATTGGCAATGTCACCGTAAAATTTGAAGTAAACTACCAAATAAGTTTTACTAAAATAATATTTTCAATATTTTAAAAATTACACTCATTATTTTACACTTTTTAGCCACACTGAACAATGTGAACTATGTGAATAGAATTAAGATGCAATTATTAATATATTCCTTGTGGTGGAATAGACGTTTCCACCAAGTTCACAAACGTCACATCAGCTTGATGTAAACAAAGCAAAGTTCTCCGAAAAGCGGACATTGAACGCCCTATAAATTATTATGTTCAGTAGCCTATTGTTATTGTCATTGCTTACTTCTAAAATCGTTTTTAGAGAACTGTTATAACTTTAGTTTATTTGAACCTCTCAATATACACTATGTTGAGAATGTTTACATATGATAATGTTATTGTTGACTATAGCTGCCAAACGCTTATGTACAAGACATTTAGAGAAATGCGTCTTTAATTAACACCGATTTCCATTTCCAACATTTCCAAAATATTTGCCAAACTTCTAATGCATTTATAAAATATTTCCAAATCATTTCTCATATTTACTACATTTACAAATCATTTACTAAACGTACAGAATATTTATCACATTTACTTTATTTACATAACGTTTACCACATTTACAAAACACTTCATATGTTTGTACACAACATTTATCAAGTGGGCTACCCCTAGACGTTACATTAAAATAATTGTAAATTTTTATTGACATATTTGTCGAAGTTACAAAAAAACTGCGTGTATATGTGCGAGCATTGTCGTTTTCGATATTGTTTATTTATTTCAAAATAAACTAGAGATGTACAGAGTGGGCCATTTTCGACACTTTTAAAGGGAAACTTCTTCATTCAATTGAGATAGGCAAGAACTGATGTCGGTGTCTAAGGCTTATTTTTAATGAGAAACATTGCTTCAGCACTTTTTTACGTAGACTTCAATGCCGTTTTCAAAATGAGTATACGGGGTCACGTCAAAAAGTAATCATACCAAACTTACTTTTTTTAAATAGAACGCCCTGTATATTTTATCTATTTTATTTCTCTCATAAATACCCATTTCAAAAATATAACACACTTTATGCTTTACTTTATTTTTTTTAAGCATCTTAAATTTTTGCGTGCGATTTTAAAAGGCGCATTCTGAATATGTCGTCCTTGAACGGCGTAGGCCATAGCTTTGTCATTCAGTTCAATGAGCAATGCAATGGAAATAACCACATATCGTTATCTATTATAGTTTCAAAGATACAGGGTAATTCTGTAGAATCTGCATTTTTATTCAAAGCGTATGAAAAATAAAACAAAGCAACAACAGCAAACTAATTCTAACAGAAAGCTTAATGTCGAAATTTTAGACCAGCTTTGCTGATGCACAGGCGGCACCTTTTCTGAACACTTCTTGCCGAGTTGATTATCTCTGAAGTAGTGAGTGTTGCAAAAGCTTGTATCACCGCGGTTTCTAACTCTGGCACTTTATTTCCAGATAGACTTCGTTTAGCAGTTGGTGGTCTTCCTGGTCCCTTTGCCTCAGTGCCATACATATTCAAATAACTGATAGCAATATCTCTACGAAATTCGAGCTGAGACTTTGACTTGTTTTTGGCATTTTTACATATAATCCATGCATTATTTATTGATACGTCCAGAAGCCACGAAAATAGACACCACCACCATTTCTTTGTTCTAATTCCAATTCTGTAGGTCGACACATTTTGATCCATAAGATCAGTACCTCCCATGTTTGCATTATACTCCCCAATGATAATTGGGCGCTCAATTCTTACGTATGACTTTGTGTCTTACTATATCTTTTTACATGACCCATAGGATTTACGCCGGACGATGTTGATATTGTTGTTACTACATTATTATCCTTCCATTGTACCACGATAATGCCATGGTCAGAATCAATGACCGAGTCGTTAAAACCTCGAGGTTTGGATTTCATGCTTTTCTTTTTGTTTAGTGGACAGTTATGCGGCAAACGATTTTCTCGAATTGTACCTGTACAGTAATAACCTTTCATTCTCAAATAATGCAGCAAATCGAAAGAAGTGAAAAGGTTGTCCAAATAGAATTTATATGGTAACTCAGGTCGTGGCAACTCATCCAACATAACAAGAAATGGCGCAGTGCATTTCCCAAACACTGACTCGTATTCTCCATTTGATTGGTTACTTTTGCCTTGGTAACCCTCAAAATTTACCAAATATCCATCTGTGGTATTTAACGACCAAATTTTGAAGCCAAAGCGGATTGGCTTACCTCGAATAAATTGCTTGCATCCGCGCTTGCCATAATATCGCACCATGGACTCATCAAAATCTAGAGTTTGTTTTGGAATAAAATTGCTTAAAAATTTTGATTTTAAAATTTTCATTAGAGGTCGGAGTTTGTAAAATTTGTCAAATTTATCAATATGATTATTATCGGCACAGTGGAGAAAACGAAGTATTTGAACAAATCGATCTCGCCTCATGGCCTTGCTGACCAAGATATTTTTCATGTCATCGTTTGAATCCCAATAATATCTTTTGCCAGGTTTAGAATCGTATCCTGTAACTATCAAAATAGCAATAAAACATCGCATTTCTTCTTTTGTGACACGTGGATCAGAGCAATTTTTGAATAGAGCATATTTTCTGGTTTCTCTCACCAATAATTCGATGACTGCGTCATCAAAAACAGTTCAAAAACGTCCACTTCAGACAACTCACGATATGCATTATAGTTGGCTACTGAAAATTGCTTATTATTAGGAAATTCCAAATCACCTTTGATCCATTTTATATCAGTTTTTAGATTTATCTTTTGACGTTTAGATCCAACATTGCTTTCGAAAATATCTACATTGCCTTGCAATAAATTTTCCGCATCTTTCTTAGTTGTAATTCGGTACCCTCTGTTGTTTTTACTTCTACATTAGCTCGAAGTAGGTTCCCGCTCAAGTTGTCAATCGTTCCACCTTCATCTTCCTGTCCTGAATCTTCATCGGTAAGAACACTACTTTCAGGCGGTTCAATAAAAACTTGCTCAGTATCATCACGGAAAGCAATTTCCATAGCTTCTTGAAGGGTCAGTCCACCACTAAAACAATACGACGAAGTTACATGGCAGTATAAGAGCCTAGCGTTGCATATATGCAACATTTAGGAGCAGTCAAAAATAAAAACCACACGTGCTAAATAACTTATTATGCTAACAACCAACACTATAAAGAATGCTTACCAAGGATGATCCATGCTATAAATCTAAATAAATAATAAAAACAAAAGCGTAAATGTACTTACACGAATCTTATATCACATTCCATAACGATGAAATGATTACCACGTTTTTATGTACACAAGACTTCATTTAACAAAAGAAATAACGACACTCACGATTATATTTCGGTTAACACGTCTTTCAATGAAACATTTACGGTGCCATCTGTCGTTCATAACTTGAAATACGATAAAAAATCAAGAAAATTACAGGCAGTTATAAGCGTTGCATATATGCAACGCTAGGTCATAATGGGTTAATGTAGATTCGATTGCAACAAGATGATTGACAAAATTCGCGGAAAGAATGAAATATAGATGTCGCCACTTGTACACTATTATGGCGTCTCGAGACAGGGGTAAATTCATAAGACTGTATTGTTTACTGTGCAGTAAAGTGTGTAAGTGAAAATGTTATTTGTTAGTTTACATAATATTCTTACCTACATTGGCACTGGATCAAGGCCATTAATAGAAGGTGAAGCAGTATTAAACGCCGGTCATATAATAATGTGGTATTAATGCTGAAAATCCTTCAGAAATAATTGCACTCTGCCAACAAACATCCCAAATGAAAGGTCCACCACATTCGATTCGGATCATTTTTAAATCACGTGAGTGGAGTTCTTATTGTTCTTAATATACAACTTTAATTTTATTTATTTGTTATGCAGCAACAGTTCAGGACTGGAAATGTGTTTGTAGTTGCAAAGGGGAGCTGGTGGCAGATGTAAACACATAGTTGCTTGCTTATTATTTATAAATCGGTATGGTACAACAACTAATTATTGAAAAACACTATCAATTTACGAATCCTAATATTACTTCTAGAAATTCCTTAGAGCAACTTAGTTGCACTGATTTACAACAAGCATGGGGAAAACGTAAACAAGATTTAATTACCTTGGAGGTTCAAGCGGTAAAGCATTTCTGCCATGTGAAGAAATTAAAATCTACAGTTGTCCAGAAGGTTGATTCAACCCTTGTTTCAAATACCATTGAAAAACTAATAATGAGTATGAATTTTTTATATTTTATTGCAAGTGCAAATTAATTAATACCTTTCTTATTAATAACTTATTGTTGTTGTTAATTTTATAATTAACAAATTAATTTGCAAGTGTAAAATTTATTATTTACTACTATATTATATTTAATATTGTACTTGCATTCACTAATATGTCTCTAAAGAATGCAGGTGCTCCAAATTCAGAAGTTGCTTTACATCGTAAACGACAACGAAGTTCTGCAAATTATACATCTGCACATTCATCCACAATGACATTGTCAATTGTTGAGCCAGTAAATTGTACTATAATAGAAAACTTAAAATCAATTTTGCACGTAGCGAGGGGAACTTTACACAATCGGTTCCAATATTGGATAAAACATTACAAACATTTTACAATAACAATATTGCCATAACAATAGATAAAGCTATCCATATAACGATGTCAAGCATGGGTCAAAATAACAACACGTGGAAATCCCAAAGACGAGTACGAATAACTGCAAGCCGCTGCTACCAGTTGTACACATATTGCAACAACAAAAATTCAAACTGGACTAAGAAGATCAATTTATTTTTAAATACATCTTTCCAAGGCAATAAAAATACAGAACATGGAACTGCTTATGAACCAAGAGCCCGAATTAAATATGAACAACAGTTTGGGAAAATGTATGAAACAGGCTTAATAATAAATCCATGGGCACCTTTGGCTTGCTTGTAGTCCTGATGGTATTAAAGCCTTAGAAGAACGATTCTACAGATTAATCGAGATTAAATGTCCGATCATAGGTGCTACAAAGCCTATCAGCGAAATTATTTCTCTCCTTCCGTATATAAAATTTAGCAATTCAACACTATTTCCATATATTTTAAATCCAAAACATTTATATTACGGTCAAGTGCAATTAAGCATGGCACTTTTGGATTTAGAATTATGCGATTTTGTCATTTATAGTTCATTTGATGATGCTATTTTTGTTTTAGAGGTATATAGGGATCAGCCATTTATAGCAGATTTACTGAAGAAGCTACATTATGTTTATTTTAATTATATGCTTAAAAATTTATGAAGAACATAAATGAATACAAACTATTTTGTAACATATTTTCTAATAAGTTTTAATTACAATACGTATTTATTGAATTCAATAGATGTACATATTTCGTTTCTATGCAAATAAATGAAATTTAAAACTTTCTTATTTCAATAAATTGTTTTTATCAAAAGCACACACCTACTATCAAGAGATGTACTGTTCTATAATTTTAATTAGTAGGTACTTGATTAATGAATTTGTCATTCCCTAAAACTGGATTGCTTAAGTTAACGATGCCGACTATAACAGTCATTACATGATCCATGTAGGGTAACAATGACCATAGCAATGGCCCTTGACATATTTTAAAAATTTTTATTCGTTGTATCACTCGCTCAACATGAACCCGGGCACGAGCTATGGATGCAGTTCTTATCGCATCATCCTTTGTAAATTGTTTATTTTTCCGAAGGAATGGAGGTTGAATTAATTTGATAAAATACTGATCACATTCTTTTGTATTAGTACGCCTTTGTCTACCATAATTGAATCTCCAGGATCAAGTAATTTTATTATTTTCTCGGCATTAAAAATGGCTTTATCAGACACCCTACCTCCATATCCTTTACTAAGAATAGTAATTAGACCGGACGGTGTTACACCAATTAAATATTTTAAAGTATGTTTATTCTTGTAGAAAGAATAGGTTTTAATTCTGCAGGTTAAACATTTACTTTTGTGTATCGGTATCTCCGTACAATCCAATACTAATCTTGTAGATGAATACATTTCAAAGCATTTAGGCATGTTATTTAAAATCTCATCTTTGAAGGAAATGTAATTAAGGATTTCATAACTTCACTTAAATGCCTTAGTGTTGTGTCAAAATATGATTGAGCAGTTTTCGATGAAATTTTAAAGAGTATGGCTAAACTCCGAAATGAAATGTCTAATTTAAATTTTATTAATGTTAATATAACTTTTTGTTTTGATTTCAGGTAACTGTTTTACCAGAAATATTATTAATGTAATTAATCAAAATATTCAAAATCGTCAAAGTGTTAATTCCAGTTAATACGGAACATTTATAATTATTGTCAATAAGACTGTCTAAATTATATGTGGCAAATTCTTCTAAGGTGTTAACCTGTACTGCCTTGTCTTCATAGGTTTTTTGAAATTCACAGGATTTTCTGTAAAATATAATAGATTGTCTACTGCACTTTAAGTTCAGGTTGAATATGAGATGTGCTCGGTAAATTTGTTGCTTCAATAGATGCATTGATTCCTTCAATTCTAAAATTTGTCCAAATAGGTACAGACTATAATTTTGTAAAAGAAAACTAACCTTTCCATTTGTTTTTCTTGCCTATTTTTGCTCTTTCTCGACGTAGAGAGATTTGTTCCTTATTCCTAATGCAGTCATGTTTCCTTAATGGTAGATTAATTGATGGTACAACATTCTTTTCAGTCGTGCCCTTTATTAACTTGGTCTAAAATGTAAAAAGATCAATCATAACCTTACATGTAAACTTATTAATGCATCTGCTTAACACGTTTGAATACTGTATATTTTCCTTAAAACAAAGATCTGAATACTTGCCTTTTAAAATGAAATCCTCATCCCTAAAATGTAAACTACATACTTTCATGTGTTTTGTTACACATTTTCCTATCTTTAATACCACACACCACTTTTGGAATAATAGTTTATTGTATGTAGGAAATTTGTGTAAAGAAATTGACTTATTATTTATATAAGTTGCTGCACATTGTGGCACACAACAATTATTCTTGCTTTTCGAACCACGAAACTCCATGTTCAACAACACAATAAAGATTTTTGCCCCGTCTGGAAAGCTTGCGACTTTTAACCGCAAGGGGGCGTAGCGTTTGTTGCGCTTCGCGAATATTATGTTATAAGCTCCTCTCGCTCGCTTATAAGGTAACTTAATGTAGTAGGACTGGAATGTGTTATTGAAAATTATTGCAACCTTCTCATGGTTAAATGTAGTAATTAAAAAATATACGACTAAATACCAAACCTTTTATTTTTACAATACAATTTTGTTGGAAAAAATTATGTTTATTCAATTTTTTTTAATCTAAAATGCGGCATAACTGTTTCGTATTAATCAAGAAGTTTTTAATTGAACCCGATGTAGTAATTAACATCTAATTTGTGGTTATCTAGACAACACATAAGCATTTATTCTCGAAGCAGTGAAATTTGCTAATTGGTCTGCAAAAATTATAAAAGCATGTGTTGGTTTAACTTATAAAATTAACAATTACACTGGTTGCATTAAGAATTAAATTAAACTGGCTAGTGAGTAATGTCAAGCAAGATGCTAACGATTTCGTGTGGGGGTATTTTTAAAATGATTTTTGTTTATTATTTTTAGACAGTTTTAGAATTTACTTGTCTTCCGCACTAGACTTTCAGACAAATTGTTTATTTAAAACTGAAGGTCCATTATTTCCTTGATTTAACCTATGATTCACAAGTGTTTTGGCAACCCACTATCGATTGAATATGCAAACATGAAAAGAAGAAACTATACAAGTGGAATTAATATGTGATTATTTTTGTGAATTATAAAAACTACTTACAATGCAACGACACAAAAAAATAATAAAATGAAGATGTACTTGATGCGGAAATAATCCCGAACTGCCTTTATAATCAGTTCCCAACTATTTGATATAAAGGGAGTTTCGATTTCTCATGAGGGACAATTATTCAATAGGGTGAAATAAGTTGTTACCCCATAGGGTGGCCACTTCTACTTTTAGATCCTAACCCAATATTTCGGCGCAGGATGTAGAAACATTAATTATGACTGTTACAGTAATAAATTGAAGAATTTTAAGTGCGTAGAATCACTGTCGCCTCTTATAGTTAATTTATAAGTGTATGAGCTCTAAACTTTTTTTTAATTTCTAAATCGATGATACTAGACATAAGCCATTGCGGCTTTTTATAATCTTCAAAATAAATATGTGTTTACGTTTGTTAATATTTTCTATTAATAACGGTTTTAAGGTGGTGTAATCTTGTAATATACTAGTAGAACATGTTTACTTATATGAAAACAGTATAATTTGATACCGTAATGATGTAAAATTTGGTCTTTACAGTAAGTTTTCTGTTGTAGTACATGACCTGAAGGTTAAAGGCAAATGGGACCGGACCCAGGAAGACGTTTTCGATCCCGTTAGCACGAATTCAACGTACTTTGTGTACACATATATTACTTGCAACATCATTGATATCTGATTCAGACAGCTTTGACAGTCATTTAGGAAATCTCTTATGCACTTTCTCCTTAATGCACCAACTGTTTATTTAAATACCCATATGAAATATGCATACAAATTTTAAAGCAAGCCTATTTACTTTCATACGGGTCTATATAAAGATGGCAAAAATATGCTAAGGTGTAAAGAATGCTGCAGAAACTTTCACGTTTGTATACCATTGTTAAGAAATTGTCACAAATTGCTTACTTATTCTGAAAATAAAATAATTTCTTGACGCTTTATTATAAATCTTAATGCAATTTTGTTGTTAAGTTATTTTCGCAATCAGTTTATTTTTCAGAATAAACATTGGCAAAGTTATAATTTGTTGTTTTCATCGTTAATAAAGTCAGTGGCTTCTGAAAAAAAAAACACTTTTAATTCACATGTTTACTGCTACTTTGAGCGTAAATATTCACAATTCGACTAACAACAATGGTCTATTTGTAGCGTAAAATTTAATATTGTGTTCCAGACGTAGGCCAGTTCAAGATTTGAGAAAATTTATAATTGATTATAACTTGCGTTTATCTGAACGGAAACGTCAGTAGATTTTGATCAGCAATTAGTTTGAATTTTTGGCACCAAATTATTACTGTTACATGGAGAATTTTTTAGATTATTAACCCAATTTTTTTTTAAGTAGGACGTTATTAGCCTAATTATTTATTATTTGTTTCAGATTTCAATTATTCAGGTATAATTTCGTTTATATTAATTAAATTATAACTACTTGTAACAATAAAGACATAATTCTATCAATCGGTGAATCACCGACAACGAGACGGAGGTTTATAGCAAGAGTGTAAAAGTTTTTTTAATTTTAAGTTGCTTGCAAGATAAATGTTACAAAAAAGTGTGGCAAATCAAAGTTATATTTTTGCTTATGGAACATCCTGTATTTTATTGCGTTTTTCGATTGCTCGTAAAAAATACGGTATAGTTTTATAAAGGTTCTGGTTATACGTCGACTTTTTGAAATGTGAAGTGAAAAAAAGGGCATTATCCAACAAATCATTGCAAATTTATTCTTACGTCTAGATAGTCGGATATTAGATGAATGTAATCCATGTTTGAGTAAAAAACATATCAGTATTTACAGGTTAATTATTAGATCGTTCGATATGTAATATGAGCCTTATTTTAAATGGAACAGCTTGTATGTTATTAATTCATTACATTAACAAAAAAATTCTTTTGGCCTCCTGAACTATAAAGCACATTTTTTAGTTGTTCATACTGAAACTTAATTTTTACACACAATGCGGTAAAGTACGGCTACTATGCGGTAAAGTAAGGTTACTATGCGGTAAAGTACAGCTACTATGCGGTAAAGTAGTGGCTGATTTATCTGCTATTTGCGAACGTTTTAAAAATATAAAATCCGATAAATTGATTTAAAAAATTTACTTTATACGATACTTGACACGATAATGTACATAATAAGGGCGCATTTAATTTTTTTATTGATGATGAAATTGATGGCGCCATCTAAACGTCAGTTAAATAAATGAACTGACAAATATTAGGTAGTGTATGTCAAAATGGTTAAACAGCCAGGCTACTTAAAATCAGTAGAAATAATTTTACGTTTTGATGATAATCATCGGTCAAAAAATATTATACAAATTTCGTGTGTAAAGTGATTTTACTGAAAATCCTACTTTCCACACTCTAATATAAATAACTATTTCGAATTGTATATGCCTAAGTGTTACAGTTTTTTTTATTCAAAACGCTATAGCTTGTAAACGAAGAGAAAAACGAGAACAATGATAGTCTTAAAAAAAGCATGAAATCAAAAACTGAATATGTAGTACCTACAGATGCGGTACCAAAGAATTTACCAAGTGCAGTATAAGTCAAGTGCCACCAAGTAATGAGTTTAATTCTATTTGTAATTGGAATTAATCAGAGTTCTTGTGGTTCTGACACTAATCTTCGTGCTAAATAGTCTTATTACCCCTAGGTGGATGCGGATGTTTATTTTTGACTACCGAGGAGGTTTAATGTCCTTGTTTTGGAGTTTTGGGTATTTGTTGAGAAGTCTCAATCACCTTAGCATCGTCAAACCGGGATCATTTAACCCCTTTCTTTAGATTAGGAAACAAAAAAAGTCAGGTGGATCAAGATCAGGAGATAGTGGTTGCGCTTATTCTTCTTCCACCGATTCATTGCTCAAAGTTACTCACGTTTGTTTTTTTTTTTGCATTTACAATCGCAAGGTGAATCAACGCAGCCAGAATCGTATTACACTAATAAAGGTTTATTAACAAGTACAGTTCTTATCATTCTGATAAACACGCACAATTAATATTACACGTTATAATTTATATTCATTCGCATTGAATGACAACTTACAACTGAACTCAAAAACTACATAACTACGCTTTGGTAGCTGTAAAACAATTTTAGAATATTTTCGAATATTCAAGAGATCGAAAGTTCTCTCGTAACCCCAGTGGCGTAACAATATTCTTCACAAAAACGGCTTTAAACCTATTTTTATTTTGTTTTCTTGACGATAAATTTCCGCCGCTATCATTAATTGTATTCCTTAGTCATGTTGTCATATTTTACTAATGTAGTCTAACATGCAGGAGTATAACTGGTTTCTCATATTAGTACTCCTACCTTCAAACTTGATCGTGTTTTGTATTAGGAAAATGTTTTCATATGTGACAATCTCCATTTGATTGTTTAAAGAATTCTTTTTCAATAGGAAAATCAGAGAGAATATAAAAATTATCAAACATTCGAACAACTTAAATGGTGATCGTGTCATTAACCCAATTGTATCTCTTTCAAGTTCCCAATTTAAAATTTGAAACAATTTACATATTTGAAAATTATTGTATTACACTAAGTAGGTCATAAAAAGAAATGCATTATGTTATTATGACTTCAAACTAAATATAAGTTTTTGAGGTATTGAATAGGAATAGCTAGTTTCCAACTAAATGAGCAGTAAGATATAATTTGCATTTACATAAGATATTTGTTCACCTATGTATCCATAATTAATAATAAAAAAATTTACTGGTCAAACTTTTATTTGGCTTGAAGGCAGATGACATAATACATTTGTTTTCATTGCCTACTTAGTGTAATATAATACTTTTCGAATACGCAGCAAATTACTATATGAAACTTAGATTTGAAAGCTAATTTGTGTAATTATAAAATCCAGGATTGTAAATTTTTAAAATTTTTCTGAATATCTTTGAAACTGATAGGAATTTTGAAGTTCTCTAATCAGAAGCTGAATCTCAGTAACAAACTGTACAATGTACCGTTTATTATCCTGATACAGTATGACCATTTAACCAAAGATGTATCCTTATTAGTAACAAAGATAGCTCTATTCAATTTGGGAGCTTTTATGTATATACAAGGTATCGTTAAGTATGTGGCCAAACTTTAGGATTGAATTAAATTTATTAATCGTCCAAAATTGTAGATAATTATCCTTGTGAGGTGAGGATTCCTTTAAGTGGAGGGACAAAATTAAAGACAATTACCCTGGTTGTTCCTCAATCAATTTTAAGAACAAAAGTTTATACATACGTCTTAAATGGCTTTGTTTTTATTATACTGGGTGTTAAAATAATTTGTTAAAAAATGTTTTTCGTATATAAGTAGAAGACGCAAATTTGTATTTTAAACCGAAAGTGGTTTGTATTCTTTTAGTAGTGGAGAGGTAACGTCTGAGGTATAATTAAAAATTATAGTACTCAGGGTTTTTTTCAAATTTGATAGGATTTTAAGATTTAACAATTAACACCACACGGAATTGAGTTTTAAAGAGTTTTAAAACTGAAAACTTTGTTACTATTATTGAAAAATAGTTCAATTTACAAACACGGAAATGGAGGAGTTGGATTTTGTTACTGTTCAAATTTCTTGAACTCGAACGTATGTCGCAAGCCTTCTTAATAACGTTTGTCATGATTTGCACGTTACGAATTCGAAAGTCGAATTTGCCGCACACGCTACGGCTTTTCCTGGACCCTTTATTTCCCAAAATTTATCGAGACGAAGAGCGGACATTTTTCTACTGCCTTCTTGTACATGGATGTTTGACGTGCATTTCGAAGCTAAAATTTTACACAAATTATTGATGTGTGTTTCAATAATAAGTCGAATTGGTGTTTAAATTTAAGTCCGACCGCATTCACCCACGTGTCTTGACCTCATACTCTACTCGTGTATTACAATCTGGATAATTCCTGGGGGTACTGGAATGGTTAGTTAAGAATCCTTCGCTATAAAACGTGGCGACTACCACGGTTTCGCCTACATTGAAGCTGTCAACGGCCGATGAACTCAACCGGCTGAGGGGTCGTTCACGCTGCGTGCCTGCTGCTTCGAGGGAGCTTATCTGTCTTCCGTGCTTCGTCGTCTAGTTCTCCTAAGGCAAATCCTGTGGTTACCGATGTTCTAAAGGTTTCAACTGCTGTCGTTAGCAAGAACCTTCTTTATCGGAACTGCATGCCTCAGAACACAGCTAAGTTTATTGTTTAAGAAACCTATTCACTATTCATGCGTATGAAGCCCACCTACATGTGACATTAGACGGTTTGAATCCCTAGCATATAAGTAAATTCTTTATTTGGGATAGACTCCACCACCGACGCTCGGTTTTGTTGTTAACTCGCTTGGGCGCTTTAGATAAAATAAAGAGGCGCCTCGTTAGGCAGCAGTCTATTTTGTTTCAGTTCCTCAAGGACCTCCCCAACTCACTGACTAAGCCGGACACTGCTGTATTAACTATTACAAATACGGGATCTTCCATGAATTTAGTGTGCTATTTGGAGCCAAATAGTATTGTTCTTCTCTCTAAGTTCTATCGCTAAAGCCGTCACTTTCTTTTATTAGTAACTACAATCGTTACAATTTTGTTTATGGAATGATCTAAGGAAATTCGACACCGTACTAAATAGACGAACATTTGTAAGAATACAGGAAAAACTATACGAATCAGTCAAAAGATCCGCTGCTGTTATTGTGTGGCAGATCGAGCTAGTTTTTTTCGAAGTTCAATTAGGAAGCTTTGTAACAATGATATGTGGGATGAAGAAAATTGTCATCATGTTATAGAGAAAAATTACCAACAATAGTTTTCCGTAAGCATTTTGTTTGGTATTATGGGTGATTTCTTCATTGGATCTCATGTTGTACGCTCGAAATTAAATGGCCAATATTATCATACTTCGTGGAGTTACCTTAATTTTTAGAAAATGTTCTACTTTGGTATAGTAACACGTCGATTTCTATTCATGGTCAACTAGGTCCCTCAATTTAAATCCCTTAGATTTGTTGAAACAAAAACGTTTTCCGGGATTGGACCATTTCGATATGGTAACCTTAGTTACCAATGTTTTATCACTTTTCGTAAGTGGCTTCATCAGGGCAAGAAACTTGAAACAAACAAACAAGAATTCAAGGTAGACTACTAAAACTCAGGTAATGAACTTGTCAAGCAAGCCAGATTCTAGACTGAAAGAAGTCAATTCTTACCCTTAGATTTTTTCTTTGACGACATTTAAAAATCTCCTTTATAAAAGTACAGTCAACACTGAAGAAGAATAGTACAGCGGATACGAGATTTATGTGATCAAATAAGACATATGCCGGGAATATTTCAGCTGTTCGGTATAGTAGATATTAAAACAAGTTAATGCTTGCTTTGAAGTTGAAAGATAGCATTTTTAACTACTATTATACATAAGTTTAGTTTTAGTTTTAGGTTTATTGTTACTTTAATATGGCATTCTTATTTTTTTTTGTAATTTTTCAAAAAATTACATATACAGGGTGTTTCTGAAAGGTGTGTACATGACTTTACCAGAGGTTCTCTGTCTCAAAATAGACCGTTTAACACCAATTTACCTATAACCAAAAGTACACTATTAGGGCGTCAAACTTTTCAAAAAAAATATTGTATATTGGGAATAACGTTTTTCTTGTAATGTGGACAAATTTCTGATGCCAGGAAAAGTCAACGATACGAAACCAAAATAATTCTGACAAATAAAATGAACAATTTTAAAACTTTTTTCTCTCTTGTTAAATTACGCTAATGTTAATAGTTCGATCAGAAAAAAATTAAAATCATATCTATGCAAGGCGCATCCGTACGCTTAGTAGTAGACTGCTAGTTGGCTATGCGATCATGTCAATCCAATTTGGGAACGTTTCTGCGTAAACCCTCACGCTCTCCCGACAATTACCACTGCAAAAGCCCAACGCTAACAGCATGTCAGTCTGTTCGGCAAATATGTAGCTCATTTTTCAAGTAGTTAATCACAAAATAGAAACGTGAGTAATCTTCGAAGATCCGGAAATAAATGTCACAAATGATAGATTTGATCGCATAGCCTACTAGCAGTCTACTTGAATTTTTAAGCGTATGGATGCGCCTTGCAGATATATGGTTTTAATTTTTTTCTGATCGAACTAATAACATTAGCGCAATTAAACAAGAAAGAAGAAAGTTTTCAAATTGTTAGTTTTATTTGTCAGAATTATTTTGGTTTCGTATCGTTGACGGTTGTTAAAATATTATCATTTATTTGACAGTGCCCGTATGAAAGCGATTTTTCCTGGCATCAGAAATTTTTCCACGTTACACAGAAAAACGTCTTCGGAAGCAGACAACCAGTATGCAAAAACGGAACAAAATCCGTTAAACCGTTTTCGAGTTATTCCCAATATACAATATTTTTTGGAACGCCCTCTGGCGCCTTTATGGTGCACTTTTGGTTATAGGTGAATTGGTGTCAAAATGTCTATTTTGACCCAGAGAACCTCTGGTAAAGCCATGTACACACCTTTCAGAAACACTCTGTATAAATGATGTTATGCATAATTTAATGTTATCATTTTAATCGAAAATAGTTTATTTTAGCAAAAAGCTCAATAGATAAATTTCGTGTGGTTTTAATTGCTAAATAAAATTGAGATCTATATTTTTTTTACTAAAACTCGGGCGCAACATCTGTGCACGCCACTGGTAAAATGGTTAAATTGGTTTAAAAGATTCCTTTACGAAAAACGTTGTAAAAAATTATTTTGCATCCCATATAATAAAAACAAAGTCTCCTAGGACCTACGGTTACATAAACTTGTTGTCTGAATTTAAACCATACTTAATTAACACCCTGTAAATTGCAATTGTAGCGATGTTTCCATAAAGCGACGTCAATTGACTTATAGTAATAAATTTGGCATTTATGGTTCGAGAAATCGTTGTAATTTATAATCATACGAAATTTTCTACTTTTTTATGTGCGGCCAATTCGCGCAACAGTTATCTTATTTTATCAAATCGAATTAGTATTTCCGTACATACGATTTTATTATCTTTTAGTTCATACCCTACTTTTAATTTGTGGCAAAACAAATAATACATTTAAATATTTCACTCGTTCTTTGAGAGGCCAAGTTTTATCATAGGGGACAGCTTCGATAGCTATGGTTCTATCCTCTAAATTTAAAAATACTACACCAAACTACTTCTCAAATTTTGACAGCGCCTGTGCTCTTGCTTATAACCAATTACTGATTGTCAAATACAACAACAAATACGTAATATTCAAATCGGTTTATTATTTCCTGAGGTTTAAACAGAAACAGTCTTAATATTTTTTTGTATTTGTCGAATATTTAAATATTTTGTACCTTTCTTAAACACCTAGGTGTTTCACGGTGATAACTTTACGTTTATTCGAATTTCTGACATTTCTTATAAGCTTGGACCTTTAGTTTTTACTTCTCATCCTGTCAACAAGCGTTTTTGCGGAGAACTCCACATCGCCCCGATACTAACAAACGTGTCAAAGCGTGTAGAAAATGTGCTGGAAATATATAATAAACTTCTAAGAACTTACAGAATGTAAGTAAACATTTTCCGACCGAAACTCACATTAAAATCGAACTAACATTTTTTTTTTAAATAAAAGCTGTTTCTGTTGTAATTATATACAATAATTTTTGATCCTTTAATTTCGCAATATCGTTATACCCTTAACTACATAAAAAAAGTTATGAGAGAAAAGTTATTGGATATTTAATTATCTATAACTTTTATTTGAACTAAACTGTAATTATTCTCTTTTTTTCGACCTAAATTTTTTGTTGTTTGAATTCAACTCTTGAAATGTGTATAACGGAGCGAGCACCCGACTTTTTTTCCCGAGAAGTCGGTACACGGACGGGTTCACTTCTTAAGGGTTATGCTTGGTTAAACAGTTAGTTAATTTTGTAATAAATTTTTACAAATAACTTCGCGGTGCACTTTTCATACCTCATTTTTTTCTATAACGTATGAGTTTTTTCCACTTTTTTTATCAAAGTTGTAACTAACGGTACACTTGCTATTATATGTTAATTTTATTTTTCAAACCCAATGTTTCATGTTGTTGCAAAGTTTCTACCATTTTGGAATGGTGAATTTGAGAGGTGATGAATGGTATCTTCCTTTGGTTTCGATTCTTACTCTATGATTAAACCCAAAGTAATTCTTGTTCTTTGTTGTTTTTCAGATCTCATCTATTCAGAGAATTTTATTATTATTAATTACTCAATAATTTAAAAACCTCTAACTATTTTTGAGTCTTGCTTGATTTGATTTAGAGTAATTTATGTTTAGAGAATTAAAGAATTTGAACGGATTTATACCCAAAATACGTGAAAACATCTAACTGTCATTTTTTTTTATAATACATATTAGTTCTAAATTAAAAACCCTTTGAAAGATGCACGTTAACACCTTGACATAGAATTCTTGTGGAGTGTCTAATTTGTCAAATTTTATACTCAATTACACGCTAATTCTTAGTTCTCTCTAAATGCAATCAATTACACCAAAATTAAATCGAATCATTAATAATTTAAAGTCATAGTTCAATTTATTATACAAGTTTTTAAACATCGCGACACAATGACTTTCTACTTAATGAATTTATCAATGACAACATTAATTTATATTAATAACATCAATTTGCATATAAAATAACCTGCGATTAATAACTGATGACAAACTTAATTTGGAGCATTGATTTTCATTAAACTATAGTAAATAATGAGTAAATAAAATAATGCACATATTAAGACATTTTTCATTATTTACATATATTATAACAAAATAGAAAGTTTTCGAATAACTATTTATTGCGAAGGGAGAAGCAAGGGCTTTACGCGCTTGTACATTCATTTGTTTGATACGTGTTTAACAATTCGAAAGAGGTATGCGGAAAATGACTGGCAAAAATGTTTTAGAAAGTTCAATGATATTTAATTATGTTTTGATTTATGTAATATGGTGTACTTATACCTTACCTTTTAATACATTGTAATTTAAACTCCTAAATTATAGCCTTCCGACTCTTGCCTAAAATAGAGAATTTACAGGCAATAACCCCCAGTAACGGCTCTACCCTTATTTAAGGAGACGTCAGGTCAGGTTAGCAAACGCCTCGAGCTTTATCCCGCTCAAAGCTCAAATATTGGATTTAATAAAACTCGTGCAGCCATCTAGACGAGTTGTAGTCAATTAGTGATAGTATCAGTAAATTACGTACAGTTACGTGTAATACCAACATTTTTAAATAGAACTTCTAAAGTAAGTCGTAAATAAAAATTGTATCCAGCGTCGCCCACAATTGATTAAATTAAGTGAAATTTCCAGCGATTTTATAATATAATTAACGGTTCAAGCGGAAGGACTTAATCATTAAAGTTTTCGTTAATGTTGACGTATACGTACCCATTTTTTTAACTCAACAGAACGAATCCAATATATTTTGATTGCTATCAGCAAAAGTGGCGTGGTTCATTATAATGTATAAAATGCATGTATCCGGTTTTTTACTGAGTCATGTATTCACGTCGTATTTTAATTCGAGTTCGAATCATCATGTCACTTTCTCCCCGTATAAAGAGGAAGAAAGACATTCATTGTCAATTTATAGACGAATTTCATATGTACGGACGTTTTGCAACTATCTCTCGGGTCTAAAGTGGTTGTCAAAAAGTGTACATGCGATCCTTGCGTTGGAGTAATTAGAGTAAAAGCTTTTTGAAAGTCTTTGTCTTCTATTCATATTTTTATTGATTCAAATGCCTTGTCCCACTTATCTTTAGGGACTCGTAAAGAGGTATTTGTCAAATTAAAGTCCTGTCGACGAGCCTTGAACTAATTTCCTGAAAATGACCTGGATATCATTGTTTATATAATAATATGCATATCGTTGACTCTTTGATATAAATTAGTTTCTTTATTTTCATTTTGGCGATTACGTATATGTAATATCATAAATAAGCTTTTCAGTACACTTTCTCATTAACTATCTACAGCATGTTAAGAAATGATTGACGAGCGTTTAAATTTGACGCTCACTAGTTAATTTTTAAGTTGGTAGTAAGCGTTGACACGAAAATTTCAATTTTTAGCAGCTGTATCATTTTACTAAATTGAATAAGGTATCCCCAACTCAAGTAACAGTACATTTGCGATTATAACATTCGGAAAAAGGGTGTCTTTGCACCGAAAGTTCTTTAGTGTTTCAGTAAAATCTCAATTTACATTAAGGTTAGTTTTTTTTTAATTTTGCAACTTACAACGAAAGATCAATAAAAACCAATTAGGATGGGCTGTGAAGACGAATTATTTTAAACTATTTTTACAATAAAAATGTCAAAATTGCAAACGTTTTATACATTCATTCTGTGGATGTGGCTAAAGTTGAAATTCACAACAATTCACTTTCACAGCTTGGGCATTTTTATTGGTCTCTCGTTATTTGGTAGCTGTATCAATAAAGTATTTATCAAATTGACTTTTGAGTGTTGACAAATTTTTCAATTAAATTAGAGGGCGGTAAATGGATAGTTTCTAGGCGCTTAAATGCAAAATCGTAGCGAGGAACAAAACATCTATTTTGTCTTTTGTCACCTAATCTACAAGAAAACACAATTATAAATTGTGCTGTTCTTACTTACAGTAATATTTTCTAGTCTAAAATAAATAAACTGCTACCACTAATTATTTCCATAGATACGCATTCACAATGGGTGTTAAGCTCTTTATGAGAAAAATGCTTCACACGGAATTCGAGCTTTATATTTGAAATCTTCAAATTTTATACCCCAACTGTTCATTTAAAAATTATCTGTTACATTTTTCTCGTTATTGAAAAAAAACAGTGAATTTTCTTATTATATTTCAGATGAGGTTCATCAGATTATTGAATTATGGTGTAATTTTTAATGTAAACAAACAACCGATTATCTTGCACACAGCAAATGTTAATAGAATTACAGAACATACTACTGAACTGTCAAACTGAGGAATCCACCAATACTGAATCAACGTTGTGAAATTAAAGTTAAATCATTGATTATAAACTGAGAAAAGATACGCAAGCCTTAATGTTTTTTCATAACTACATCTCCCACAAGCAACGGGTGCCTCTTCACCCTCGTTCGCCAAACTGTTAATTTGTAAAGTGCTGCCACAAACGATTAATACTGTAACCATTGATTCTGTAACTGCGTCGCATAAATGCAACATTCGAGAATGATTCAAGAATCAAACTCAGCAGTTTCAAAGCCGTTCGTTCTTATCGGCAAATAAGTAAGTTGCACGTGCACAATAAAGAATAAAAAATGTGCACTCAACTAATTTATCTTGCCATGAATATACGAATTTAATTTATAAGAAATAAAATTTATTTGCATCAATACAAGTTATGATAAAAACATCATTTTTATGTATTTCCTTGTAATTGTAGTTATTATTTACATAAACAATTTATTCGCATCGGACCCAGTTGGAAAAGATGAATCTGCTGAATTTTTTTTAATGGAGTAGGACGTCATCGGTTGTAATTTGCTTAGATGCGTAAGTTGATTCTAAGAAGGAAAAAAATAACATAAATTTACTGATAAAAGATATGCTGAGTGAATTGTATTTAATTTTGAATATTCTTTCCAAAATAAATTTAAAAAAATAGTAATTTGCTTACCTTCTTTCTCGAATTTTACAGGCACTGAATTTTTACTTAATCATTTACGTTTATTGTTTATAATAACTTCGGAGGGTAAAAATAGTTTTTCACATATTAACTGATTTCGTAAAGTGTCAATATCCACAACCGCAATACCAATTTTTCCACAATATTTTTTTCTACTCCCTTTTACGCTTTACATTTTTGTAGGAAATTTTAAAGAAACGTATGTCTACGGCATCTACGCTGTTCTTTTTATTATTTATGTAACTGACGTATTCACATTTACTCATTGTCACAAAAATTACGGTAACTAATTTTCTAATCAATGTAGTATCTTGTAACAATGCAGTAAATTCGAACCTCAAACCATTTTCATATTCCTATTCAGGAAACGCGCATCGAGACAGGTACGCTGGAACTGACATAAACTAAAGGAGAAGAAAACTGAGAAATCTCATCGCGATTCGACGGTAGAGCCATCTACGTTTCGTGGTACTTTTGTGTCGTATTTCGTCCATATAGAATGCGCATATTTCCGAAGTTTCTAATCAATGGTTAAATATTGTGTACAAACACAACACAACCATATTATATACATAGCAATTGTTACATACATATGGGAAGAAGGGGTAAAATGACGACAATAAGCTTATTATAGTGTTTTCTCCACGTGATTTCAACATAATATCTTGTTTTTCATCTCTGAGTCATCGTTGTACATTTAGATTTAAAGGGTTCTTTACGATACTTAATTATTTAAAGGAGTCTTCTTCTTTTATTCCAGTTTAACACGACGATTAGAATACATGACTACCTTCAAGATTTCCATTCGATGTAAGCTCGTGGTAGACAATCAAGTCATACTACAAGTAAAAAGGTTTGATCATTTCTGCATAGAAATAGCAAGATATGGTGATATTGAAACAGAAGTAAAAAATAAAGCTGCAGGAGTCACTCTAACAGCGCTTGCCTTAATAATGTAATTGAAGCAAGATCTCGGATCTACAGGATTCTAAACTACAATTCCATAACGACTTACCATTGTAAACCAGACCTCAGGCAGTAACTTTTTTTTCTATTTTAAATTTTTGTTTAATAAATTTCGCTTCCGTTCAATTCTGCACATGGCGTTTAAGCAACTTTGCTTTCGGTCATTAGATCAACAGATGGCGTGAAAATCGACTCGTGTAATTTGTTCTTTAAAAATTTCCGGTTCATTTTATTTCGAGACTCGGCATCGGGAACAGTGCACGTAAGAGGCAAAAGGCCTTCTTTTATTAAACAAATCTTTCGAATTATTTAGTTACTTATAGGTTGATGAGTTCTGTCATTATTAATGCTGCAATCCTTTTACTTGATTTGTGCACACTGTTCAATGCCGTAAGTTTGAAAAAAATTTCTTTATCAACGCCAACGCCACTTTGTTAATCATTTTAGAACTAACACCTGGGGACAAATTAATTAATAGCCGGACGCAAAACAAACCTATGAGCTGTATTTCCATCCTTTATTTTTATTTCTGGCAATATCTCTTGGATGTATCTTTCTATAAGGCAGAAATTGTCGCAATCCACCTACAACGGAGCTACTGCAAAGTATTGATAGCAGGCGACTCTTGCTCTTGACACCTGTCGTTCGCTTTTGAATACCATCCCTCATCTTTTGTGATAGTTAATAACTTGGAATATACCTGAAGAGTACCAGGAACCCTATTAGATAAGTGACACAACTCGAAAGCTAAGTTGATTTAGTTTTAATATCTTTTTTCACGCGTATTGTTCTTGAAAACTTTTATAATTATAATTACATGTGTGTTAGAAACCGATCGTTATTATCCGTAATTAGTAGTTATTTAGTATTAAAGTCGCGTTCGTATGATCAAGATAATTGTTTTAGAGATGTGTATGGGGAAAACGATAATGTTACCAGATATAATTCAAGTCAAGCTATCTGTGATACGATCTGTACTATTTACATATTCTATTTGTTGTCTATATTGTTATTATCTACGTCTAAATTTATGATTTGTGTCTGTGACACAGGTGGTAAGCTTTCTCTGTAAATTTTATGTTTCTTTCATTATCAGTTTGTTCTTCTGTGTCTTAAGTCCCTACTGCTTAAGATTAATTCCTACAGCTCATAGGGCGGAGCCCTCGTCTCGGAAGCACTTTTTTTACCACTACATCTGCACTACATTGCCCACGACGACTCACCGACATTAGCTAGCGGGTAAGTGCTCCGAAGCGACTATAATTGTAACACATCAAAACAAAAACAGTGCTATACACAAACGAAGTGAAAAGAAAGTGCAGAATACCTGAAAAAGCAGTAGTGAACAGAGAGCAAAGTGACAGTACCTGAAGAGTATGTAAAATATTATTGGGTGTCAAATAGAAAAAT